>JBBPBX010000881.1:10187-21921 GCA_038048925.1 Garcialebias charrua
ATATATATATACATATATATATATATATATATATATATATATATATATATATATATATATATATATATATATATATATATATATATATATATATATATATATATATATATATATATATATATATATATATATATATATATATATATATAATATATATATATATATATATATATATATATATATATATATATATATATATATATATATATATATATATATATATATATTATATATATATATATATATATATATATATATATATATATATATATATATATATATATATATATATATATATATATATATATATATATATATATATATATATATATATATATATATATATATATATATATATATATATATATATATATATATATATATATATATATATATATATATATATATATATATATATATATATATATATATATATATATATATATATATATATATATATATATATATATATATATATATATATATATATATATATATATATATATATATATATATATATATATATATATATATATATATATATATATATATATATATATATATATATATATATATATATATATATATATATATATATATATATATATATATATATATATATATATATATATATATATATATATATATATATATACACGACCCTGTGTACATAATCTCGTTTTCATCACATGTACCACATGCGGTGCAAATGACAATAAAGACTCTCTGACTCTGATATATAATTATGCCCCCAAGGCCTCATCCACACCAACAGAATGGCCTCATATACATACCAATGGCTGCAAAAATGCTAATTCAATGAGCCATTTGACTAACTCCCATGGGAACTATAGTTAGAATATCCGAATGGCTCACATGTGGTAGTGCTAGTGTTAACAGCACACAAGAGGCAGGTCTATACCACACACATGTCCTCACTCATGGTGCAGCTAAAAAAAAAAAATGCTAAGCATGATGGGAAAGACAGCAAAATCCACTCCCCTTAACCACTAAGGGAGTGGATTTTGTTGTATTTCCCATCATGCTTAGCAGTTTTTTAGTTTTTCCAGCTGCACCATGAGTGAGGAGGACATGTGTGTGGTATAGACCTGCCTCTTGTGTGCTGTTAAAGTTTGTGAGTTTCCTGTTGTAAGGCTCAAGAGTGTCTTCATTGGGTTTAACTCACACAATGTTAAAATGAATATCCATCCATCCATTTTCGTCCGCTTATCCGGGGTCGGGTCGCGGGGGTAGCAGCCTAAGTAGGGAGGCCCAGACTTCCCTCTCCCCAGCCACTTGGAGCAGCTCCTCTGGGGGAATCCCAAGGCGTTCCCAGGCCAGCCGAGAAACATAGTCCCTCCAGCGTGTCCTGGGTCTTCCTCTGGGCCTCCTCCCGGTGGGACATGCCCGGAACACCTCACCAGGGAGGCGTCCAGGAGGCATCCTAACCAGATGCCCGAGCCACCTCAACTGGCTCCTCTCGATGTGGAGAAGCAGCGGCTCTACTCCGAGTCCCTCCCGGATGACTGAGCTTCTCACCCTATCTCTAAGGGAGAGTCCAGACACCCTGCGGAGAAAACTCATTTCAGCCGCTTGTATCCGAGATCTCGTTCTTTCGGTCACAACCCAAAGCTCATGACCATAGATGAGGGTGGGAACGTAGATCGATCGGTAAATTGAGAGCTTTGCCTTTCGACTCAGCTCTCTCTTCACCACGACAGACCGGTACAACGCCCGCTTCACTGCGGATGCTGCACCTATCCGCCTATCGATCTCACGCTCCAGTTTTCCCTCATTCATGAACAAGACCCCGAGATACTTAAACTCCTCCACTTGGGGCAGGACCTCCTCCCCGACCTGGAGAGGGCATGCTACCCTTTTCCGGCTCAAGACCATGGCCTCGGATTTGGAGGAACTGATCCTCATCCCGGCCGCATCACACTCGGCTGCAAACCGCTCCATCGAAAGCTGTAGATCACGACCTGATGAAGCCAAAAGGACCACATCATCTGCAAAAAACAGAGAAGTGATTCTAAAGGGCGAGATACACTCGAGCGTCCTCACGATACGCCTATACGCAGCGTACGTACACTGTTGCAAAAGCGTAGCCCCGCGTAGCCCCTCAGGGCATGTACGCGCAAAAGTATTTTTTTACTACGCATACGCGATGCGCATACGCGATGCGCGGTGTCTGACCTAAACTTCCCCGGCGCCGGACTGTTTTGTATGTTACACAAATGAAATAAATTCCCCTTCTTTATCGCTGATCGGGCCTTTTCTTTTGTTTTTTTGCCTAAAGTCAAGTAACCGCTTCTTCCTCCGTTCACTCGATGAATGAAATGAATGAATTCAGGTCCTACCTGGGTGCGCAATGTTTTAAATATTCCCTGGTGGGCTGTGTGCTGCAGGAAAAGCACTCCCTGTTATTATTTTTATTTCTGAGAGAACTTTTTATAACATATATAGTAGAAAGACCGTATCAGAACACCGCAGAAGTCTGAGCGAGCTGCTCATGATGCATTCTCGAGGTTTCACTTTGAGCTGACTGAAATCTGTCAATCATTTCAGTAGGCGTGTCAGCAAGTGACCAATCAGCGAGCTCAGTTGAGTCCCCTCCGTGCTCAGCTGCTCATATTACAACAAGGAGAACGCGAGCGTTTGAAAGCTGATAGTTTCTGAAAGTATAGAAGCGAAAACATACGCACAAAATATGTGTGTATACGCGCATATACGGAGTCTGCTTCAGTGTATCTCGGCCTTTAGGCCACCAATACGGATCCTCTCGACACCTTGGTTGCGCCTAGAAATTTTGTCCATAAAAGTTATGAACAGAATCGGTGACAAAGGGCAACCTTGGCGGAGTCCAACTCTCACTGGAAACGAGCCTGACTTACTGCCGGCAATGCGGACCAAGCTCTGACACCGGTCGTACAGGGACCTAACAGCCCATATCAATGGGCCTGGTACCCCATACTCCCGGAGTACCCCCCACAGAACCCCCCAAGGGACGCGGTCGAATGCCTTTTCCAAGTCCACAAAGCACATGTAAACTGGTTGGGCAAACTCCCACGCACCCTCCAGGACCCTGCTGAGGGTGTAGAGCTGGTCCAGTGTTCCACGACCAGCACGAAAACCACACTGTTCCTCCTGAATCCGAGGTTCGACTATCCGACGGACCCTCCTCTCCAGAACCCCTGAATAGACCTTACCAGGGAGGCTTAAGAGTGTGATCCCCCTATAGTTGGAACACACTCTACGGTCCCCCTTTTTGAATAGAGGAACCACCACCCCAGTCTGCCAATCCAAGGGAACTGCCCCCGATGTCCACGCAATATTGCAGAGTCGCGTAAGCCAACACAACCCCACAACATCCAGAGCCCTAAGGAACTCAGGGCGAATCTCATCCACCCCCGGAGCCCTGCCACCGCGGAGCTTTTTAACCACCTCGGTGACCTCAGCACCAGAGATTGGAGAGCCCGACCCAAAGTCCCCAGGCTCCGCTTCCTCAGTGGAAGACGTGCCAGTAGGATTGAGGAGGTCTTCGAAGTACTCCGCCCACCGACTCACAACATCCCGAGTTGAGGTCAACAGCACGCCATCCCCACCATAAATGGTGTTGGTCGCGTACCGCTTTCCCCCCCTGAGACGCCGGATGGTGGACCAGAATCGCCTCGAAGCCGTACGGAAGTCATTCTCCATGGCCTCTCCGAACTCCTCCCACGCCCGAGTTTTTGCCTCAGCAACCACCCGAGCCGCATGCCGCTTGGACTGTCGGTACCTATCTGCTGCTTCCGGGGTCCCACAGGCCAAAAAGGCCCAATAGGACTCCTTCTTCAGCATGACAGCATCCCTCACCGCCGGTGTCCACCACCGGGTTCGAGGGTTGCCACCACGACAGGCACCAACAACCTTGCGGCCACAACTCTGATAAGCTGCCTCGACAATAGAGGCGCGGAACATGGCCCACTCGGGCTCAATGTCCCCCGCCTCCCTCGGAACGTGTTCAAAGCTCTCCCGGAGGTGGGAGTTAAAGCTCCGTCTTACGGGAGACTCTGCCAGACGTTCCCAGCAGACCCTCACAATACGTTTGGGTCTGCCAGGTCTGACCGGCATCCTCCCCCACCATCGGAGCCAACTCACCACCAGGTAGTGGTCAGTTGACAGCTCCGCCCCTCTCTTCACCCGAGTGTCCAGGACATGCGGCCGCAGATCAGATGAGACAACAACAAAGTCGATCATCGAACTGCGACCTAGGGTGTCCTGGTGCCAAGAGCACATATGTACACCCTTATGCTTGAACATGGTGTAAAAAATTGCATTATACAGATTCACATACCTGAACAGTATCGGATCGGAAAAGTATCAGTATCAGTCCATACCCAGTTTTTAACTATCGGTATTGGATCGGAAGTGAGAAATGTGGATCGGTGCATCCCTAATTTACAGTACTGGTTTTATACACTGAAACATGTGATGCTGTGTTTTCTATTGTATTCCTTTGAGGTATTTCTACTTTTTGTCTTAGCAAAGATTTAAAAAAAAGCCCATTGATTTGGAGTTTATTTTTTATTTTTTTATTTATTTTTTTATTTTTTTATTAAAACATGGCACACATGAAACCACACTTATGCAATGTCGGGCCAGTTGGGTTAAATGGTTGTCATTATCCAGCAGTGTGGCAGTAAAATGGAGATGACCGTGGGCAGCTCTCTATCTTTCAGCCCTACTGCTGCACAATAATGTTTAATTGATGTCACAGGGGTCTGCTGATCAAAGGCTTTCCAACCAGCCCCCCTTTTCAAGCATGCTCCACTGCGATTCTATTAGCAAGGCAAGCATGTCAGATTGAGGTGGGTTGGGGGTGCACTTGTGTCCTCATTTCTATCTCATTTCCCTACAAAACAGATACAGACATGCCCATCCCTGCCATTCTTTCTCTGATAATCGGTGAGCCAAAATACAAATATTCACAGACTCACTTTCACATCCTGAACTTTAACCAGCAGCTAGTGTTCTGACAGCCAGCAGTGGAAACAGAGGCAAATCTTTTTGTCTCAGTTGGTTTTCAATTTTTTTTCAACTTCCCCCCATTCTATATTAATGACACTTTTATGATTTCTTTCCTCACTATGGCCTGTTCACCCAAATTTCCTCTCAGCAATCATGCAAATGCCTTGAACAAGTGCCTTTTAGTTGTTTGGCTACAATGACTGTTGTCACTGAGGAGTAGATATTTTTTGTGGGGGATTGAAATGATGGCGATTTGTCTCCATTTAACTGTCAATCAAAAATAGGAATGTCATCCTATTTTATGGTCCAAATTACACATTCAATTCTTATAGAATTTTAGCATTTGATTCATTATGACCCACCATTCACTTGAAGACAATGTTGTTATGAAGGAAAAAAAATTAAATCATGGATGGACAGGTTCTTGGTGAGGTTGTCAGGTGTGTAATGGGAATGCAACAGGCTCCATTACATAGCTTGAATGTTTATGAAGGGGCTTGAATATGCACAGTGTCATATTGTGGTGGTTTATCATTGTAATGGCAGCATTTTGAGGTTCTGATTGGGAGTTGTCATGTAGCGTATTCTTGATGTATGGTCTGATCACATAACATTACTCAGTTCCACAGTATGCTGATGCAAATGTATGCAAATAATACTAATCATAACCCAGAAAGTTGATTTTACTTGTTTTATCACTTGTTTTATTTGACCTTTAATTTTGTTGCACTTTGTAGCACTTTGAGATTTTCATTAATGAAAAGTGTGTTATAAATTAAATTCATTATTATTATTATTATTATTATTATTATTATTATTATTATTATTATTATTATTATTATTATTATTAAGTGCAAAAATTATTATTATTATTATTAAGTGCAAAAATCCATATAGGGCATGCTAGGATATTTCTCTCTCATTAGCTTTTCTACACATTATTATGTCGCCACACTTCTTGATTTTACATATGTTTTCATGTATGAACATTTAAAGAATAACTGACTAGGGATGTACGAAATTATCAGTATGGTATCGACCGATATTAACGTTAAAGGGGACCAAATATTGGTTTTATAAAATTTTATGGTATGTCTGTGGGCTATCCAGCCCATGTTCATTCAATTTAATGCACAAAATAATTCTTAGATAATAAAATATCCCCTTTCTAGTTGTGCCTTTTCTGACTTCCGTTCTGAACGAGCTGTTTATGATAAGGCCACGCCCTTCAAAAATCTGTTTACATTAACTCCGCCCTCCAAAGGGGACCCTGAGTCAGACCCAGAGGCAGACGCCATTTTGGGCAGGGCAAATGAGGCGCTGACGCGTCGCGTAGGCCGCTGAGAAACATCCATAAGTTCACCCTCCATGTTAAAAACTCTTCGTCTGACTCTTCGAAAACAAGCAATAAGGCTGCAGAGTAACACACTGGCTGCTAACTGCTATACACGCTCTCTCTAGCGGGGACCGCTTTTTTTCAGGGACCACATCCGGCGCTGAACGGATATGGTCCGTGAGCAATCGTCCGGTTGATTGAAGAGCCCGTAAATACGTTTTTTCGTTTTTACTGATAGATAATTAGTTATTAGCGGTACTGCATTTTAACAACAACGAAACATCGAACTCTGAGATGAACTCAGGAAAAGAAAACGTGACGTCTTTTATACTGAAGTGGGTTGCGCCGCACCAGGGGTTGCTAGGTGAGGGGCTGGACTCAGGTTGGGGTGGGTTGTCCTAAGCCGTAGGATTTGAAAACGAGACATTTATATCACTGAAAAATAAATGTACTTAGAGTAAATATACCACTGGGTGCATTTTTTTGACCCTATGACGTTTTTTTTAAGAAGTACATAACCAAAGTTGAGTAAAAAAAACATTAAAAAGTGAATTTTGCATTTTTGGTCCACTTTAAATTTCAATATCAGACATCAGCCATTCCATTAAAATAGCTAACCGATATAAAAGGTCCCGTTTTTGCCTGCAGCGGCAACTCAACGTGATGACATTGCAACAGCAGCACAATGCAATGACGTCACCCGAGCTCACAGCGGAGAGGAACATTCAAAATGTCGGCGGTGTGGAAGTTTAATTTTTCTTTGGTGAGGATGTCGGATTCTGAAAATTTGTGGATTACATTTAGCATCATCGTCCACAGTCGGAGATATTTTTCCGACATAACGTTACCCGAGATACAACCATAATTTCCGATGTCATTGAGAAGCTAATAGCCCATAGCACGACTTGTTGGGTGAGTCTTACCACAGAAATTGGACGTCATGTTAGCTCCGTTAGCATGATTAGTCTATGGTCGGATCTGGGAGGTGGATGAGTGGCTCATCATGTTTGGGTGGCCCTGGGGGCTCTGTGCTCGGGGCCCTTCTTGGGGTCTTGGGCTCTGGTCCCCCTTATGTCTGCCTCGGGCCTTGGGGGGCGGATCTCTGATGCTTCGCAGTCGTTATTGAATGTTCTAATAATAATAATAATAATTAATTCAATTTATAACGCACTTTTCATTAGTGAAAATCTCAAAGTGCTACACATATTGAATGCTACACACATTCATACACCGGTAGCGGCAGACTACCATGCAAGGTGCTTTCCAGTCCTACCGGGAGCAACTGTTAAGTGTCTTGCCCAAGGACACAACGACACATGGTGTGGGGAACCGGGATTCGAACCGCCAACTTTCCGATCGGGGGACGACTGCCATTACCACTACGCCACGGCCGCCCCAATGTGCTATTAGAGAAGCCTTATTCACTTATGCATGCTCACAACCACACACAAATGGATGCGGGGATATAAGTGTAGATATCATATGTTTATGTTTATTAAATGTGTTCATTTTTTTACAAAAGAAACACAATACAAGACAATCCCATATATGATAATGTACAAAATATAAAAAAATGAAAGGTAGCATAAAGAAGAATAAATCTTATTATATCTGCCCCTTTTTTCAAACAATCAGATTAAACAATAATAATCTTCCACCAACAGTACAAAATGACTTACTCTTTCTAATCAGATTAAACAATAATAATCTTCCACCAACAGTACAAAATGACTAACTCTTTCTAATTTTCTAACTAATACAATACACAATACGTCATTTATATATATATTTTTTTAACAAATTCATTTTGATCATTTTCTTAAATGTAAACATTGACTTGGCATTTTTAACTTCATTCTCCAAGCCATTCCATAATCTAATTCCCTGGATTGAGGTAGAACGTCCCTTCAAACTAGTTCTGAATTGTGGTTTTATAAACATCTCTGTTCCCTTAAGGTTATAACAACTTTGTCTTTTAACAAAATGCATTTGGATATTTAAAGGTAATGCGTTATTCTGAGCCCTATACATAACTGATAAAATATTATAATCTACCAAATCATGGAACTTCAATAACTTCAGTTGATAAAATAATGTACTAGATGGATGACGGTAATGTTTTCTAGTGATAATTCTTACAGCTCTTTTCTGTAATACAAAAATAGGCTTTGTGATTGTTTTACATGCTTTCCCCCAAACATCAATACAATAGATTAAGTGTGGAACAATGATTGTGTTATACAACAAATACAGAGCTTTATCATTCAATAGGTCTCTGACTTTGTACAGTACTGCAATCGATTTAGCTATTTTTATTCTTACAGAATTTATGTGTTGTTTCCATGTCAGTTTGTCATCAATGATAACACCCAAAAACTTCACCTCACTCACTCTACAAATCTCAACACCCTCAATTTTGAGTGGAACATCAACAGTTTTCTTTTTATTACTGAATATCATGTAATTAGTTTTTTCTAGATTTAATGATAATTTATTGATTTTAAACCAAGTTTGTATCTTGACAAATTCTGTCTTTATCAATTCCAACATTTGTTCTATATCTTCACCTAAACAGAAAAATGTGGTATCATCAGCAAAAAGTACACATTTAAGGAGTCCTGACACATTTACCAAGTCATTCACATATAAAATAAATAGCTTTGGTCCAAGTACAGAGCCTTGGGGAACTCCACATGTGATATTACAGAGGTCAGATCTTACATCATTTATTTGTACAAATTGTTTCCTATCTTTCAAGTAGCTAGATACCCACTGTAATGCTGGTCCTCTAATACCATATTTGTTCAATTTTTCAAGGAGAATGGTGTGATCAATAGTATCAAATGCTTTTTTTAAATCAACAAAAATACTGATACAATATTGTTTTTGATCGACAGCAGTAGTTATTTGTTCCATTAATTCCATGAGAGCCATTGATGTAGAGTTTTTTGCTCTAAACCCATACTGACTGTTGCTTAGAATATTTTGTTTATCTATAAATTGATCTAGTCTGTTATTGTTTGTTTTGAACACTGCCACATTTTCCATGTGCTATCTGAAACTGGTTGGTCCACATAAGTTGCTTACTTGGTGGGTTAACTTCAGTGTGCTTTGGACTACTCTGACTGAGGAAGCCCTCTGGAGTGAGGGTGAAACGTTTCTGCTAAAAAGAAACTGTCCAGATGAACTGATTGAGAATGAGCGGATTTGATACCTGGACTATTGAGAATTAACTTTCTTGTCTTGAACCACTTTGGACATGTCTGCCTGCCTGGGAGGAGTCGACGAGGGACACGCCCCCAGAAACCATCTTGGCTACAGCAAACTGGTTGGTCCACATAAGTTGCTTACTTGGTGGGTTAACTTCAGTGTGCTTTGGACTACTCTGACTGAGGAAGCCCTCTGGAGTGAGGGTGAAACGTTTCTGCTAAAAAGAAACTGTCCAGATGAACTGATTGAGAATGAGCGGATTTGATACCTGGACTATTGAGAATTAACTTTCTTGTCTTGAACCACTTTGGACATGTCTGCCTGCCTGGGAGGAGTCGACGAGGGACACGCCCCCAGAAACCATCTTGGCTACAGCAAACTGGTTGGTCCACATAAGTTGCTTACTTGGTGGGTTAACTTCAGTGTGCTTTGGACTACTCTGACTGAGGAAGCCCTCTGGAGTGAGGGTGAAACGTTTCTGCTAAAAAGAAACTGTCCAGATGAACTGATTGAGAATGAGCGGATTTGATACCTGGACTATTGAGAATTAACTTTCTTGTCTTGAACCACTTTGGACATGTCTGCCTGCCTGGGAGGAGTCGACGAGGGACACGCCCCCAGAAACCATCTTGGCTACAGCAAACTGGTTGGTCCACATAAGTTGCTTACTTGGTGGGTTAACTTCAGTGTGCTTTGGACTACTCTGACTGAGGAAGCCCTCTGGAGTGAGGGTGAAACGTTTCTGCTAAAAAGAAACTGTCCAGATGAACTGATTGAGAATGAGCGGATTTGATACCTGGACTATTGAGAATTAACTTTCTTGTCTTGAACCACTTTGGACATGTCTGCCTGCCTGGGAGGAGTCGACGAGGGACACGCCCCCAGAAACCATCTTGGCTACAGCAAACTGGTTGGTCCACATAAGTTGCTTACTTGGTGGGTTAACTTCAGTGTGCTTTGGACTACTCTGACTGAGGAAGCCCTCTGGAGTGAGGGTGAAACGTTTCTGCTAAAAAGAAACTGTCCAGATGAACTGATTGAGAATGAGCGGATTTGATACCTGGACTATTGAGAATTAACTTTCTTGTCTTGAACCACTTTGGACATGTCTGCCTGCCTGGGAGGAGTCGACGAGGGACACGCCCCCAGAAACCATCTTGGCTACAGCAAACTGGTTGGTCCACATAAGTTGCTTACTTGGTGGGTTAACTTCAGTGTGCTTTGGACTACTCTGACTGAGGAAGCCCTCTGGAGTGAGGGTGAAACGTTTCTGCTAAAAAGAAACTGTCCAGATGAACTGATTGAGAATGAGCGGATTTGATACCTGGACTATTGAGAATTAACTTTCTTGTCTTGAACCACTTTGGACATGTCTGCCTGCCTGGGAGGAGTCGACGAGGGACACGCCCCCAGAAACCATCTTGGCTACAGCAAACTGGTTGGTCCACATAAGTTGCTTACTTGGTGGGTTAACTTCAGTGTGCTTTGGACTACTCTGACTGAGGAAGCCCTCTGGAGTGAGGGTGAAACGTTTCTGCTAAAAAGAAACTGTCCAGATGAACTGATTGAGAATGAGCGGATTTGATACCTGGACTATTGAGAATTAACTTTCTTATCTGAAACTGTCTTCCTGTTACTTATCATTGTCCTACTTTTGAGATAATAAAAACCCAGCACGCACTTTCCAATTCGGATTTGATCTCAAACAGTTTTGAAACTTGTTTCAAAGTGTCTTGAGGTGAGCTCTCATTTTCAAAGTCTGCTTCTCTGAAAATTAATTATTGTCTCTCTTCTTGTGTGGTTCATATTTAAGGTGAAGGTGGTTAAAATCCTATCAAGAATGTATATAATTTCATCATACACTTACACTCTTCTCCTTATCCTCAACTCCCTCATTCTCAGGCCTTTCATAAGACTGCATGGTGACCCCATCATCTCCACAGTCTTCCTTTGTTGACCACAAGAACATTACTAGCATTTAGATTTCAGATTTAATAACTGATTTAATAACTAGGGCCAGTTGTGCATGAATGACATTTCACCTGCTCAATCATCTTTCTCTGGATCTGCTCCCAGACACGTCATCCATCTTCTGTTTAAAGAGCAAAGCCGCTCTTCTCCATGTTATAACAAGTTAGGATTAACTTATTTGACAAGTGGTCCATGGTAGGTGGTGTG
>JBBPBX010000881.1:27249-49850 GCA_038048925.1 Garcialebias charrua
CCGAAAACCAACATTGAATGCCCGTGACCTTCGATCCCTCAGGCGGTACTGCATCAAAAACCGACATCAGTGTGTAAAAGATATCACCACATGGGCTCAGGAATACTTCAGAAAACCACTGTCAGTAACTACAGTTCGTCGCTACATCTGTAAGTGCAAGTTAAAGCTCTACTATGCAAAGCAAAAGCCATTCATCAACAAGATCCAGAAACGCCGCCGGCTTTGCTGGGCCCGAGCTCATCTGAGATGGACTGATGCAAAGTGGAAAAGTGTTCTGTGGTCTGATGAGTCCACATTTCAAATTGTCTTTGGAAACTGTGGACGTCGTGTCTTACGGACCAAAGAGGAAAAGAACCATCAGGACTGTTATAGGCGCAAAGTTCAAAAGCCAGCATCTGTGATGGTATGGGGGTGCATTAGTGCCCAAGGCATGGGTAACTTACACATCTGTGAAGGCACCATTAATGCTGAAAGGTACATACAGGTTTTGGAGCAACATATGCTGCCATCCAAGCGACGTCTTTTTCATGGACGCCCCAGCTTATTTCAGCAAGACAATGCCAAGCCACATTCTGCACGTGTTACAACAGCGTGGCTTCGTAGCAAAAGAGTGCGGGTCCTCCCCTGGCCTGCCTGCAGTCCAGACCTGTCCCCCATTGAAAATGTGTGGCGCATTATGAAACGTAAAATACGACAACGGAGACCCCGGACTGTTGAACAACTTAAGCTGTACATCAAGCAAGAATGGGGAAGAATTCCACCTGAAAAGCTTCAAAATTGGTCTCCTCAGTTCCCAAACGTTTACTGAGTGTTGTTAAAAGGAAAGGCGATGTAACACAGTGGTAAATATGTCCCTGTGCCAACTTTTTTGCAATGTGTTGCTGCCATTGAATTCTAAGTTAATGGTTATTTGCAAAACAAAATAAAGTTTCTCCGTTCGAACATTAAATATATTGTCTTTGCATTCTATTCAGTTGAATATGGGTTGAAAAAGATTTGCAAGTCATTGTATTCTGTTTTTATTTGCGATTTGCACAACGTGCCAACTTTTCTGGTTTTGGGCTTGTAGAAACAGCGCATCAGAACACCGCAGAAGTCTGAGCGAGCTGCTCATGTTAAAGGTTTCACTTTCAACTAGGTTTCACATTCAGCTGACTGAGCGCTGTCAATCAATTCAGCAGGCGTGTCAGCAAGTGACCAATCAGCGTGCTCAGTTGTCCCCTTCGTGTGCAGCAGCTCATATTACAACAAGGAGAACGTCTGAGCTGAAGTCAGCTGAAGTGAAGCAGCCGCTCCGTATACGCGCGTATACGGAGTCTGCTTCACTGTATCTCGGCCTTTACAGTCTCCAATCTCCCTCAGGTTTCCCTCAGACCGTCCCTCAGGCAAGAGCACGACTGGCGGTCGGCCGTTAGGCCATCCATCAGGCCGAGATGCGTCGGGCGGGTGGCCAGGTGGCCGTCCCTCAGACACAGGTATGTCAGGCGGGCGGCCGGGAGACTGTCCATAAGAGGTCATCGGCGAGTAATCAGTGGTCACAGGCCAGCAATTGTCCAGCGAAGAGTCGCATGGCGAAGAGACATCAGGCGAGGAGACATGAGACGAAGAGACATCAGGTGAAGAGATGTGAGACAAGGAGACATCAGGCGAAGAGACGTGAGATGAGGAGACATCAGGCGAAGAGACAGGATCGTACTTAGAAACTTCATCAAGCGTAGAGCCTTCGTCGAGCGTGGAGCCTTCATTGAGCGTGGAGCCTTCGTTGAGCATAGAGACTTCGTCGAGACTTTGTTGAGTGTAAAGACTTCGTCGAGTGTAGAGACTTTGTCTGGCGTAGAGACTTCATCGAGCGTAGAGACTTCGTCTGACGTAGAGACGTCTGGCGTTGAGATGTCAGGCATAGAGACGTCTGGCGAAGAGACGTCGAGCATAGACGTCGGACGTAGAGACATCGGGCGTAGAGACGTCTGGCGTAGAGACATCTGACGTAGATGCCTGGCATACAGACGTCTGGCGTAGAGACGTCTGGCATAAGGACGTTTGGCATAAGGACGTCTGGCATAAGGATGTCTGGCATAGAGACATCGGACGTAGAGACGTTGAGCGTAGAGACATCAGGTGGGTCCGGCATGAGATCTGCATCTTCGGCGGCAGGGTCAGCAGGCGTAGAGACGTCGGGCATAAAGACGTCAGGCAAAGAGACATATGGCAAAGAGGCGTCATCCGGAGAAGAGATGTGGTCCGGCGAGGAGACGTCGTCTAGCTAGGAGACGTTGTCCGGCGAAGAGACGCCAGGCGAAGAGACATGAGGCGAAGTGACGTCATCCAAAGAGTTGTCAGGCGAAGAAACATCATCAGGCAAAGAGACATCTATAGCAGGTGTCGAGGAGTCGAGCGAGGAGTCGTCGATGGCGCAGGGACCCTCTGTAGACGTAGAGGCATCTTGAGACGTCGGGGAGTCAGGAACCTCTGTGGTAGAGGCGAGGTCTTCTGCGGTAGAGGCGGGGTCTTCTGCAGTAGAGGCGAGATCTTCGGCGGTAGAGGCGAGATCTTCTGCGGTAGAGGCGAGATCTTCGGCGATAGAGGCAAGAGCAGAAGAGCCAGAACCAGGAGCTGAAGAGCCAGAACCAGGAGCCGAAGAGCCAGAACCCTGGAGCCGAAGAGCCAGAACCAGGAGCTGAGGAGCCAGAACCAGGAGACGAAGAGCCAGAACCAGGAGCTGAAGAAAAAGAACCAGGAGCCGAAGAACCAAAACCAGGAGCCGAAGAACCAAAACTAGGAACCGTAAAACCAAGAGCCGAGAAGTCAGGCGAAGCGTTGTAAGCCGAAAAGCCGGGCGAAGCGTAGTCAGCCGAAGATTCTGCAAACGAGGAGTCTGCCATTGAGTCTGCATGTGAGAAGTCTGCCGTCAAGTCTGCAGGTGTCGAATCAGCTGAAGGGTCATGAGACGAAGAGCTAGGAATCAAAGAACCTTAATACGAAGAGCCAAGAGCCAAAGAACCAGGAACGAGAGCCGAAGAGTCTGCAGGTGACGAATTAGTTGCTTGGACTGAGGCTGAGTCGGCAGGTCCTCTCTGCCATCGATCTCTGCCATGGTGGCAACGGCGCGGTCCAGGACCAGACCGGGAACCCTCCCCGGACTCAGGAACTCTCTCAGCACAGACAACATGAGAGACATCATTTAAGACCCCCTTAGAGCAGGACACATGAGGGACGTCCTCTGAACAGGTGTTAGAGAGACTGTAGACGTAAAGTCTGTGGGTGTTGCTTCTGCAGCCGAAGAGTCTATAGTTTCAGGACTGACTACTGTTGCAGATTCAGCATCTGTGGCGGATGTTTTCATAATCTTTATTTTAAACAGAAGCTACTGTGCTGATAATCAGGAATCTTGGTGAGACCGGGAATGGACAATAACAGTCTTTCAGCTAATGTGAGAAGTAAATTAGAGCTGTCCGGATTATCTTCAGTAGAATAAAATAGTCTCAGTAGGGTACTGTTTATGTGGCTTATGGTAGAAGAATCTATCACCCCCAAAGACTCCTGGGGTGACCTCTGCTGGAGTGAATGGATGTTGCAGTGTAGGCGAAGCTCTATGCGGGGGGTGGTGCTAAGTTCAGCCCCCACCTGAATTCTAGGAGGTGAGACAGCAGATTGTGATGTGGACGTGGTGGGGCGCTTCCGGGTATGTTTTCTGACGCTCCGACGACGGCTGTGAGGCGGAGGAAACTGAACCAAACAAAACTTGTCCTCATCTTCTCCAGATGTCCACCCGGAAACGACGAGCGGAGCTGGAGAGAGAGACCAACAGGAAAAGGACGTTGAACGGTCTTCTCGGAGCTGAACCCATCCTTCCTCTTCAAGAACCCGGAGGGGAGAAGGCAGAATCTCTACCCCCCGGCAGAAGTCCTCTTGGGCTGATGCGGGACGGATCCGGAAACCGCCGCAGCGAAACATGGTCTCCTCCATCCTCGTGGACACGAGAGGTGAGTAATCTTCTATTTTCTAAGGAGAACCCTGCCCACTAGGTTCTGAGTGAAGGTTGCGTCGTAATGTCAGGATTTTACGATGGCCGACGGGTGCAAACGCGCTGCAAAAGGAGAAACGCGCTGCCAAAAAGAGAAACGCGCTGCAAATGGAGAAACGCGCTGCAAAAAGGAGAAACGTGCTTTAAAAGGAGAAACGCGCTGCAAAAGAAGAAATGCGCTGCAAAAGGACATACGCGCTTCAAAGAAGAAACACGTTGCAAAAGGACAAACACGTTGCAAAAGGTGAAACGCATTGCAAAAGGAGATACGCGCAGCAAAAGGAGAAATGCGCTACAAACTTGCTCCACAAAAACGGAAGTGCTCCAGGCCACTAGGGGCAGTCGAACAATAAAGAGGCCTTGACGCAGTGTATCTGTACTTCTGGGTCGATTCTCACTCGGGAGATCTGAAACTTCACGGAATTTCATTCATTCAACCTTTATTTACGCAGGTTAAATTACAAGATATAGCGTAAGGTAAGGTTAATAAACTCTGTATTTACGTGTTTGTTAGTTGTATTAACGTTATCCATCATTGCAGCAACATTAGCCACAGTAGCTATTAGCTAATGTCAGTGCTGTAATGCTTAAACGTTTACTTTCTGTATTTACGTTAATAAAAACAGTATTTATGTGTTAGTTGGCTGTGGTAACGTTATCCATCATTATCAATTTACTATTCTGTAACTGTGTAAGGAAACAGCCTCTGATTGGAAAGTAAGCTAGCTAGCAGCCACAGGTAGCTAAACTCTACACTGCTGCTGCCTGTCAGTGCTGTAACTTTAAAATGTTTATCTATTAATGTCAAATCTCTGACATCTTACAACACTGTTGTTTAGAATAGCATTTTAAATATTAAATTAAAAGCTATAGGTCACACTATTTCTATGTTCTGATGTGATTAATAATTTCACTTTTTGCTTTCTTCTTGTGTCCATCTTTCTCAGCAGCAGCCCACCTAACAAACATGGCACAGTCATCAACACGTTGTTACTGTATTGCAGTGTGCCATGTTGTTCCAATAATAAAAAGATCACAAAAGATCATGACGCTGCCTGCCATCCCTCTCCAGGTTAGTGGTGCAGAAACTGATTGTGGAAATATATATGGCAGTGAATAACACTGTAACCATCTTGTGGACTTTTTTGTGGACATTTTGGACTTGCTAATGGTGGGGAGATTGTCAGTAAATACATGAAATGATTTGAGTCAGGAGGAGCAGCTATATACTATATGTATTTTTTTTAATCTTGATGTCATTTAATCTTCATTCACTGTAGCATTTTGAGATCTGTTGTATACGTAAAGTGCATTATAAATAAAATTTATGATTATTATTATTATACTTTATGGAAAATATTACATTTTTTGTGTTTTCACCTTTGTGTTTTCTCTTAGGTCAACTGGATGATGCCGCATGGAGAATTCAAGAGTTGCTGAGACCAGTTTTGTCTCTAGAAATAGAAATCCAGCAGCTGTCAATTAAGAAGTGCCCTTGTGTGTCTGTGTGTGTGTGTGTGTGTGTGTGTGTGTGTGTGTGTGTGTGTGTGTGTGTGTGTGTGTTATGTTAGGGTGCACCTTGAGAGGGTGTGCATGTTGGTTGCAGCCTGCTGAAGTTCCAGCAGCCTGCTGAAAAAACAAAATCGATCAAAAACAATATTGTGTCAGTATTTTTGTTGATTTAAAAAAAGCATTTGATACTATTGATCACACCATTCTCCTTGAAAAATTGAACAAATATGGTATTAGAGGACCAGCATTACAGTGGGTATCTAGCTATTTAAAAGATAGGAGACAATTTGTACAAATAAATGATGTAAGATCTGACCTCTGTAATATCACATGTGGAGTTCCCCAAGGCTCTGTACTTGGACCAAAGCTATTTATTTTATATGTGAATGACTTGGTAAATGTGTCAGGACTCCTTAAATGTGTACTTTTTGCTGATGATACCACATTTTTCTGTTTAGGTGAAGATGTAGAACAAATGTTGGAATTGATAAAGACAGAATTTGTCAAAATACAAACTTGGTTTAAAATCAATAAATTATCATTAAATCTAGAAAAAACTAATTACATGATATTCAGTAATAAAAAGAAAACTGTTGATGTTCCACTCAAAATTGAAGGTGTTGAGATTTGTAGAGTGAGTGAGGTGAAGTTTTTGGGTGTTATCATTGATGACAAACTGACATGGAAACAACACATAAATTCTGTAAGAATAAAAATAGCTAAATCGATTGCAGTACTGTACAAAGTCAGAGACCTATTGAATGATAAAGCTCTGTATTTGTTGTATAACACAATCATTGTTCCACACTTAATCTATTGTATTGATGTTTGGGGGAAAGCGTGTAAAACAATCACAAAGCCTATTTTTGTATTACAGAAAAGAGCTGTAAGAATTATCACTAGAAAACATTACCGTCATCCATCAGTACATTATTTTATCAACTGAAGTTATTGAAGTTCCATGATTTGGTAGATTATAATATTTTATCAGTTATGTGCAAAGGTGGGCAGATGAACGCTATGTAACGCTAATATGCGCTAATCCGCTTACAGCGGACCTAACGTTATTGTCAGCGTAACAGCGGTTTGACTAATTTGCATAATTCATGAGCGGATTTGTGCTTTCTAAGATTAAAATTCAGCACCGCTAATAGCAATATATTTGAAAGGCTTCATTATCTTAAACAACTGAGGGTTTAGCTGTAAATGTTTCACAACACGGATGATCTATCCAACAGCGCCCCTCGCATACACACAGAAATAATGAGAGGATATAGCCTTCCTGCCAGTCTCTTTCAGTCACGGTTCTGATCCCAGAATGCTTTGTGTCTGCTTACATACCAGGAAGACAATGGTTACAACTCCTATCCCAGCAAAAACAGTTAGCGTTTGTAATCCAGAGACTAAAATTTTGTATGTATTGATTTATTTTACTTTAAAATAGGAGCTCCTTTTAAAAAAGAAAGAAGAAGTTTAAACACTGGAGCTCTATCCACCTCTTTTTCCAAAAGCTCACGGGGACAGCCATGACAGTCCTGTCCCGCCCCCTCCCGGGAGCTTCAGGTTGATGTTGCGTTCCAGTAACATCGTATTGTGTGAATTTCCAAGGTCCCAGTGGTGGATTTAAACCGGAACGCCCGCTCCAGTGGGAAACTCCCATTCGTGAAGTGGGGCAATTTTTTCGGCCCCCAGTTTATCCCAGTGACGTATTCAAAATGGCGGCTACTCGCGTCTTCAGTAAGTGAACTCCTTAACTTTTACTAAAATAACAGTTGTAAAATGTTGTTGTGTGTTTTTTAATCACACACACAGCTTAAGCGTATGCTTGTGAACACAGATCACATTAAAAACCTGTGTTTAGTTGCATGTCATGCGGCGTACGGCTGTTTTTGTCGTTGTTTGGATCACAACAGTTCTGTAGGCCAGCGGCAGCGACTTTCATTCGCCACATTTTATTATTTAGCACATTAAAAAAGTAACTATTAGTTATGAATTTTATTTTAAAATATATATTTTTTACCCTTGTTTTCTTTGGCGCTGTGGCTTATTTTGTTAGCCAACCCAGAACTAAACACACATTGTTTGTTGAACTGACTATAAATTAGCACTAAACTGTGGTTAAAAAAATATATATTTGGTTTCCAAAGATCCGTGTTTAGAAACATTCTATAATCCTGTATGATATTTATGTGTTAGGACGTGTATATTTGTGTAGTAAGTGTGTGTGTGTTTGTTTTCAGTCTACCTCGACCAGTACAACAACATGTTTGTTGATGAGCAGAGAACAACATTTTCTGGCAGCCTGTATCGCAGTGCAGGGGATTTGTCCTGTTTGTACATTGATGCAAACCTCACTATGAAAGTTGAGCTTATCCAACCTGCACAGGACAGCACAGCTGGTAAGATTTAGTAGAAATAAGTTTTAATGCAAACCAAACCAATTACTGTATAATGAATTTAACAATACTGTGTTTTTTTCTTTTAAAATGATTTTTTCAGAGAACTGTGAAGACTCTCCATCAACCAGCAGCCACGCAGAGTCCCCCATCCGTGTGAATGACAGTTTTAATAAAGAGCAGACACTGTTCTTGATTGAACACATGCGTGAGAATGTAAAAGACAATGGTGAACTGCCAAGAAACCTGTCCGAGCTGAATGCCAGGCTGCGAAAGGTAAAAAATAACAAAAAATTGATGTGGATTGAGGCTGCAGCTCAGCTCAGCTCACAGAGCACTTTCATTAGACTTTTAATCCAGACTTTTTATACTTTTATACTACTATGGAAAACTACTATGCAAAAAACTCAGGACAGTATTACACTCTATTTCATTTTATGATTATGGTTATTAAATGTTGGTGTTTTTGGTGTTGGTGAAACATTTTATACTTTTATACTACTATGAAAAACTACTATGCAAAAAAACTCAGGACAGTACTAAACTTTTATTATTTCATTTTATGCTTGTTTATTAATTGTTTAGTGTTTAAATGGTTACTGTTGCACAGAGGGACTGAGAGAGAAATGCAATTTCAATCCTGTGTATGTCCTGTACATATTGCAGTTTTGATAATAAAGTTGACTTTGACTTGACTTGTTTATTTTGCTCAGGTTCGGCCCAGTAAAAATGGTTGGTTTTCAGTGCCTTTGATTGTATGAATTTTGAAATGCTGTTCTGTTGCACATTTTGTAATTAAAACTGAAACTTTCAGACAACTGAGATTTGTTTTCAGTATGAACTATTTGCTTGCAAAGGTTAAAATAGAAACTATTTTGTATAAACTAGTTTAATAGTATTGAAACTATTTTGCATTACTAGCTACAGAGCAAATCGTGTAACATTTTATTACCCTACAATACACAAAAGGTACGTTTCCCTAAAATTTTGCTATGTTCACATTACTAATTTATTTTTGGAAATGTGTTATGACACGTGCATTTCTGACAGATACTTAAAGCATCTGGGCTACTCGCGTCCTTAGTAAGTAAACTCCTTAAACTTAAACTCTGGAGCCTTGAGTAAGGCAGTAATAATATTTGCAACCCATCGGTTTAAACTTTTGTCACAACTCAAAGACAAAATGCTGTATTTAAAGAAAAATGTTTATTAAGCTTCATTATAGCAGTCTTTTAAGTACATTTGTACAGACAGTTTTGTCATGAACAACTGCACTAATGTAGGAAGACGCAAAACAACATACTACCTATTATTTTTTCTTTTACACACCGGAATTCTAAGGAGTTATTCATTTTCATCATCCTCCCTGGGGGACCCGTCTGCATGCTGCTGACAAATTTGTGATGGCCCACGTCCCAAGTTGTGGAGGATGCAGGCAGCCACTATGATCTTCACCACCACATCAGTTCTGGTATTCTGCACGTCACGAAGCCGTCTCCACCTGCACTTCAAACATCCGAAGGCTTGCTCCACAATCACCCTTCCACGGCTGATTTCAGCGTTACGTTGCTTGTCTGCTTCACTTAGAGCACCATTGTTCTTCAGGATGGATGGGTTTTCTGGCAGCATGGTAGGGTCCAAGACAACTCTGCAATGGGAAAACAGTGTTTATTTCAGACAGACATAAAGTTAATAATGAGCTGCAATTCTCTGTCATTTTTTCATCATTTGACTTCTTGTTTATGTGAAAAATACACATTTCAGACAGCTACTTTCAGGAAACTGTTGGAATCTGGAGAATAGTTGAATCTCTTGGAATCCTGGAAAAAAACCAATGCAGATATGTTCCTGTCTTTGATTTATACATCTACCTTATAATGTTTTTCTAGTCTTTGATACTTTGTTTTAAAAGAAAAAAATATATATATAAATATATATTTCTCTCTTGTGTTTATTGTCTATTGTTTAAGGAAATTCTACCATTGCTGTTAATCATTCTTTAGTTTGTAGCAGGTCACTTTTTTAATGACATTTACCTGACTAAATAAAGGTTGATTGTAAAAAAAACAACAACAGTACTGTAGTGTCAGGCTACAAACCAAAACTTTCTGATGGTGTTATATATCATAAAATCAATCACCTTTATTTTACCAGTTATTTTGCCCGTTCGAGATCTCTTTTACAAGGGTGACCTGGTCAAGTGGTCAGCAGGGTTAGCAACCGGTGTTAGCAACTTATTTATTTAGCAAAATAAAGCAACCACTGTACAGTTTCTTCAACATATCGTAAACCCCCTACATGTTTTGCTGTGCAGTGAGCGAAGACGTTTTTTTTTAGCTGTAAAGCCAGTTTTTCTTTTTCCCAACGAGAAAAATATATATTAAATCTATTACCTTCGGCGTTCATCTTTCTTCTTTGACATGTTCTGTGTCAGGAGTGCATATCTGGTTGTCTGGAGTGCATATCTGGTTGTCTGGAGTGCATATATGTTTAGTAATTTATTATATTCCGAAACAGCAACAAAAACAAAGCGTGCGTCCATCTTGTTTTACCACCGGGGTAACCGGAACGTGTTTTCAAGTGGTAGATGGGGAGATGACGTCACTGCCACTTCGTAGTTCCCAAAATACGAGGTAACTGGAACGCAGCATGAGTCTACGCTGGAGGCGGTCACGTGGTTCCCGCAGCTGTAGTTAAAGAAGCAGCTCGTTGCCAGTCAGTTTGAGCAGAGACTGACGCAACAGAACACAAAAATCAACTTTTCTTACTTTGTCCGGCGTCTTTCAGTAAATTGAGCAGTAACAAACTTATTACTTAACTGATTATTGATTATTTCACTGACTGTGTTTTATTAAAGCATTTTTAGACGTGGCAGATGCTTTTATCATTACAGTGAAACAAGACTGTAAACACATTTGTTAGAAGAAATGGAAAAAAATGTCTATGCAATACAATGATCAATATAGCCATGTCAACAGTGTTTTATAATGTTACACATGTAAAAAAAAAAGTAACACTTATTATAAAGCACTTTGAGATTTTTATTGATGAAAAGTGCATTATAAATTGAATTCATTATTATTATTATGTGCATGAGAATTCTCCACCTTGCCTCCATGCCAGCAGTATCTGCTCCAGCTTTCCTTAGACTGGGATGAAGTCTTCATTTCTGCACAATGCACATTATATAATTTTGCTCTATTTGTGTATTTTTTAGCCACCAAGTACCTGGATAACAGATTTAATTGTGCTTGTAGCCTGACTACTGTAAAATGGTAATTCACTGATTAAAATGTTAATTTAAATGAAACTGTTTCTAGTTATAATCATAACAGATGACAAAATAAGTGTTAATTGTGCAAAAATAAATTACAAAACAATTATGAAAAATGTAAAACAAGCTTTAATGAAGTACATTTAATACTATTGTTTATTAATTACATCATGTCAAGTCAGCAGGAGCAACATTCCAATAATAATCACAACACAAACTGAGTTCTGCAAGTTTTATGTGCACAAACATTTTCAATCAGGGCTCAAAATATTTATAGAAAGAAATGCCTCTGAAAATTGCACCAAATCTCACAAAAAAACTCTTCAGCCAAGTAATTTTAAGAAAATGAAGGTGGAGGAGGAGCAGCCACGTCCCTCCAACCTGACAACAGCCTGGTTTCATCATCATGTACCCAGAATGCATCGCTTCAGTTTTCCAATAAACAGTTTTAAAATTACTTTATTGATTCTTCTTTAATGAAAAATCTCCAAAAAACAAAAGAAAAAGACAAAGGAGCAGCCGAAATAGCAATCCACACATTAAACAACTTTTAAAATTTTGGACCCTGAGTGAAAGGTATATTTTAATAGATGACACCCCGAGCAAATTGCCGTTTAGAGGTAGGGTAAGGTGTATAACAGTTTATACACCTGTAGTTGGCAGTGTGGTGCAAATATTGCAAAACGCTGCCGGCTACAAATTGTTGAATATAAATAGCGGATTAGATTAGCTTCCCCTAATTTTCATAAGGCATTTGTGCTTTTGAAATTGTGGACCTAAAAAAATTAATAAGCGTTTTAGAAATTGTGGAACTAATTTTTTAATTAGCGTTGCCCACCACTGTGTATAGGGCTCAGAATAACGCATTACCTTTAAATCAGGGGTGCCCAACCTTTTTTGAACCAAGGGCTACTTTTGAAGTTGGCAGTTTGCCGAGGGCTACTCGTCCAGTCTCAGTATCAAAAAACATAATTTTTCATCTCTCTACTCCTCACTTCTTTAAAGTAAATAAAACAGAACGTAATGTGTTGCTAGTTTTATTTAATTAAAGTATTTTATCAAAGTAAAAGAACACAATATTTGAAAAGCACACCATATTTTTTAAAGAAACGAATAAACAACTGAACTGAACAATATAAAACTCCCTCATTAACACACTAACTATTTACAAAAAGTTACAAAGGTGCAGATTTACAAATCTCCAACAATTTCAAATCTCAATAAAACCTAAATATCAAAACTAGGCAGCTGCTCTGTGCAGCAGGATGGTGTGTCATCTGCAGGTGCTGAAGTCCCTCACTGGTCCAGAATGCTGGCTTCAAAGGGCCATTCAGAGTTCCACCTGGTTATAAGACAAGACACACACACATTAGGTACAGAAAATGAAGGGCACACCCAAACTGCAAAATAAATAAATAAATAACACTAGCTAGCTAACTAGTCTGGTCTAAAATTTAATAAAAAAACAACATACAGACACATTGTGACAAGTCTATAGGAGACAATTTTTATGCAAGCTGTATAAAATAAATGTGTCTCTACCTTAGTGGGACTTCTGACACTGAGCAGCTCCTCTTTTGCACTCATGTCTGCAAAGGCCATTTTGATAAAAACACACAGCTGTGCTACGTCCACCATGTCTGTTGACTCATCAAACTGAAGAGAGAAACACTCACATTGTTGCACGTTCTTTTTTAGCTGCTCCTCCACATCAACAGCCATTCCCTCACATCGTCGTGTCACTGTTTGTCTGGACAACTGCATGTCTTTAATAGCAGCTACGATCTCACTTTTATTTTTAAAATCGTGAAAAAGTGCATCTGCAGCCTCAATAAACGCTTCTTTCATAACTTCTCCATCACTGAACGACTTCTTATGTTGAGCCAGGATGCGGCTAACACGGTAGGAGGCGATTGTAGCTGCCTTACCTTTCGTGCTGGGCCGAGTGAAGATCGATTGCTGTGCTGCAAGCTTGTGTTTTAGCTCCCGCACTTTGTGAGTCCGTAAAGAACTTTTAGGAGGGAAATCTGCATCAAAACGTTTGTGCATCGTCTTGAAATGCCGCTCCAAGTTGCACTTTTTGGGCAAGGCAACGCTCGAATTACAGATGAGGCAAATAGACTTTGAATTAGAATAAACAAAAAAATAATCCTCCTCCCATTCTGTGTGAAAATAGTAAGTTTTCGTTTGCTTCTTCGCTAGTTTTCCTTCCATGTTTTCTGCGTACTGACATTCACTCCTCAGCGCTCTCACTGCTGTCTTAAAGTCTCGTCAGTCATCGCGAGACTGTGTCTGTGAGCATACAAGATGGGGAGGGCTGAGGAAAGTGTTGCTGCGCATTGGCATATAGTCATTCCTCCCTCCACCCCTTCTGCCGGAGTTAGAATGAAGCTGAGCAGCGGAAATGTCACCGCCACCACTTCTGCCGGAGTTAGAATGAAGCTTAGCAGCGGACATTTCACCTTGTTAACAGCTGAGAGCCGGCTCGTCAGCTGTTAGAGCAAGGTTGAGCTTCGCGGGCAACTGGGAACCAGCTGGCGGGCGACCGGTCGCCCGCGAGCGACTGGTTGGGCACACCTGCTTTAAATATACAAATGCATTTTGTTAAAAGACAAAGTTGTTATAACCTTAAGGGAACAGAGATGTTTATAAAACCACAATTCAGAACTAGTTTGAAGGGACGTTCTACCTCAATCCAGGGAATTAGATTATGGAATGGCTTGGAGAATGAAGTTAAAAATGCCAATTCAATGTTTACATTTAAGAAAATGATCAAAATGAATTTGTTAAAAAATATATATATAAAATGACGTATTGTGTATTGTATTAGTTAGAAAATTAGAAAGAGTTAGTCATTTTGTACTGTTGGTGGAAGATTATTATTGTTTAATCTGATTAGAAAGAGTAAGTCATTTTGTACTGTTGGTGGAAGATTATTATTGTTTAATCTGATTGTTTGAAAAAAGGGGCAGATATAATAAGATTTATTCTTCTTTCTGCTACCTTTCATTTTTTTATATTTTGTACATTATCATTTATGGGATTGTCTTGTATTGTGTTTCTTTTGTAAAAAAAATGAACAAATGTAATAAACATAAACAAACATAAACATAAATAAAATGGTATGGTCTGGTATAAACGTGTTGCACCTCCGTATACGTCACATCTATTATGCGTCACCGCTGACGCGTCACATACGTTACGCGTCACCGCAAATGGCCACAGGAGCGTGCACGGTAGGACTTTAACAAGATTAACACTTAAAAACAATTATTTGTTTGCTGAAAATTATAGCAAAGATGTGTCTGAGCTGAACTTTTCCTTAATAAATGCACGTAATGGTCAAATCAGCTGAATTAAAAAAAATAGTTTTGCTACGTCGGTGCTGCGAAGCGTGCACGCGCAGCGAGCGGATACGCTTCATTTCTTTAAAATTTAACAAGATAAACACCTAAAAAAATATATTTGTTTGCTGACATTATAGTAAAAGTGTTTCTGAGCTTAACTTTTCCTTAATAAATTCACGTAATGGTCAAATCTGCTGGATTTAAATTGTTTCGCTTTGACGGTCTTCCAAACGGTCGCGCGCGCTGCGAAAATAAATTATAAATAAATCGAATTTTCGCTCAAACATCTCCTAAAGCTAATCAGTTGTAAATGTCCATCCAGTGATTACTTTCTGTAGGTTTCATGAAAATCTGTCCTGTGGTTCTTGAGCTATTGAGCTGGGAACGGTCGGTGGACCCTAACGTCCGAAAGTGGTACTGCGCCCCTAGCGGCCGAAAGTGGTACTGCTCCATTTTTTTCCTCAGAATGAATGGAAACGGTCATATCTCAGCCAAAAATTGGTCTAAAAATATGGGGAAAAAATCCCTAAATATGTTGCTTCGCCCTACAAGTCGTAGGACATGAAAATTAGTTTTAAAAAAACTGCGACTTATAGGCCATAAAATATGGTATATTAAAAACATGCCAGGGGGCTGTTGATTGGATTGTTTAATCCCCAAAGTGAGTATGTCAACAGTTATGCTGAGCAGAAGATTGTTTAAACTATGTGCTTGTTTTGGAAAACGAATAGGTTTTTTTGTCGTTGAATGAAAGCGACATGTCTCAGATTGTCAATAAACCTAAGCTACAAGTATTCTTGCAACAAAGCATTTTATATTCATTCGTTATTATTGAAGAAAGTGGGGGGAAAAGAAAAGTTAATTTGTTTTCTCTGCAGGAAGAAAGAGGAAATTAAGAGTTGTGAAGAAAAGCATGGGTGGAAAAGACCTTAAAGCCACCGTTGTGTGATTAAGAACCAAGTTTGGGCCATCGGTGGGGGGTGGGTGTGTGGGGGTGTATTATTCACACAGCAGGAAATTAACCAAATGGTGTTTATAAAATATGTCCATCCACATGACTATACAGTAGAGCTGTAGAGATAACATGCAGCGAGAGGGAAAGTCTTTTGGCAGCTGCAGCTAACCGGTGTGTTAATTAGCGGAGAAGCGGTGCACCGCTGAGAAGCAGCGGGGGTCGACATCCTTGTACCGTTGTGTACGTGAAAATTACTCCCCGGAAAATTCACACATTTCAACTTTTTTTTTTTAAATTTTATTTCCTGTTTCAGTTACAACCTCCGTTTAGATTCTGTACAGCACTGAAGGCACACAAAACCCAAAGATATAGAATAGTTTATATACAAAATATACAGAATAAATATTTCTATCTGTTTAAGTAGAAAAGCTACAGAGTGTGTGCTTATGTGGACTTGTTGGAGCCTTCCCCAGGAACGATAACGAACATCCACATCGCTCGTGTCCCATTTTCAGCCGTTTTAATGCTTTTAATTTGAAAAGCACGCTTATTTTCAGGTTGAAATTGTTTGCGTTGCTGTTCACTGTTAAAACGTGCCCCCCGCCTTGAATTGCGCCAAGTTCCCGACTTCTATTCCATCCCTTTGACGTGAAACAATGGCATCGCATACACAAATTAAACGGCCGTTACCCTTCAATGGCTCGTTTCTTCCAGCAGAAACAACAAAAAAAAGAAAACATTTCAGCAGGACTCTGTTGATTGTCATGCACCATCTTATGGCATTCGAGTAGTGCAATGCATTTTTTACAAGACGCGTATATACTGCACTCCAAGTGCTCCACTTTCTAAAAGAAAAAGGGACAAAAAAATAAAACTCTTTCATGTGAACAGAACCGAGCTTGTATAAAAATAAAAATTCCTCCGACTGCAGCTCTGCAATGTGTTGGATCAATCATCTGTCAGGAGGACAGCAGTAGAACTGCGCTCCTATCACTGTTTTTTTTTCCTTCAGCGTACACTTGGCTGTACAATTTGCTGACTCTACGGCACAATGAGCATTTTGAGCGTTAAAAATCGAGAGGGGAGGGGTGTAATCAGGTCATGGCCACAATCAGGATCGACTGATTAAGCACAATTCTGGGTCAAGCACTGATTGAAATTCACTCAATTCTATGCAAACATCTGCTTTATCCTGCGAGGAACGGCTAAGAGGAACGGGAAGGGAGGGAATGTGCTATGTGGATCAATTCACTTGGCCTCTGCAACACCATGAACATTTAATCACATGTAAAAAAAAAAAGCTGATTGAGTGGATTTCACAGTGGGTTTCAACCCCTATAAGCCCGCTCGACAAACAACAACAGCTTCGTCTGAGTTACATTTGGCTGAAAATCTGACAGCAGCTACGTAACGTGGCTGTCGAAAGACGACGCGTAACAAACTGGTTACATTCTGTGCTACGATAAAAATTAAAAAAAGTGCCCGGTATGTATTTATTTTCATATACAGGTAGTCCCCGGGTTACGACGGTCTCGAGTTACGACGTTTCGCGGTTACGAACGCCCTCCCATTGAAAAGCATTGTTTCAAGTTACGTGGTTTATGCGCCTTTACACCAGAAAATACGGTACCGAAACGAAACTTACAGGAGGGAGGGAGGGGGGAGCTTGACGCGCTGGAAACTTACAGGAGACCTCAGGCAGACCGGAGCAGAGGAGGTCAGGAGGGGCTAATATGCTAAATATGCTAACTCTGGACCGCACGTGGAAATACAGGAGACCTTATTGTTTTGAGCGGAGGTTTACGAGGCAGACAGGCTACAGCTGAGCAACGAGCTAACATGCTAGCAACAAGCTAACATGCTAACAGACGTTGCTGTAAACGCTGTGAAGCTGCAGGAAGCTCACCAGCTCCCAGTAAGAAATTAACTATTTTTTCCCTTCATTATGGCTCCGAATGTATGTGTTTTTTGATAATTATGTAGGGTAATGTGTTAGGATAGGCGAAGTGCTTGGTAAAAATACAGTACTGTATGTATGAGGGGCCGTTTGGATGTATGAAGGGCTGTTTGGACGTATTTTCTGACTTACTACGATTTCTGTGTTGCGAACTTGGGCTGAACGATTTTGGAAAATAATCTAATTGCAATGTTCTTTCTATAAATTGCAATTGCGATTTAAAATGCGATTATTTTTTTAATATCTTCTAAAGTATTTTTCAACAAACCGAAGCAATAAATCAATCTGTTTTATAATAAACAATGTCTGATTTATTTAAAGCAGAGATTACAATAAAGCAAACAAATCTATGCCTATTCTTTTCACCATTTATATTTTTTCTTGTTTCATAAACATAATAGTAAACATGTTAAGTGAACTTCCTAACTACTGTCTGAACTTCACATGACAATAAATAAATATAAAAAATTAGATATAGAAAAAATTACTGTTTGAAGTTCAAACAGTTCGGTCAGTGATCCCTGTCGGCTGATACTTTGCTTACTTGAAGTTGAAGCACTGGTTGTTGTCATTCTAGCCATGCAACCATCGTAAATGTCTTTTTTTAAAAATTTTATGTTGATAAAGATTTGTGTCACGTGACCAGTCAAATTGCACCCTTCGTGATTAGAAAATCTCATCTTATCATACTGCGATATTATTGCAAATGCAATTAATTGTTCAGCCCTATTACGAACGAGCGTAGGAACGGAACTGCGTCGTAACTCGGGGACTACCTGTACTTAGACATTTCACACTGTGGAAAGTACAAGAGGGCAAACAGGGTGTAAGGCACTTGGTTTGAACATGATAAAAGTCTTTTACTACTTCAGTTAAATGCAGTTTGATGTTCCAGCACCTCCAAGTAGTCCGGCTCCGTGTGGAGGTTAGCTTTAAGCTCAAAGTACTCGTTCTTAGTTTGCTCAAGCATGACCTTGCGCGGTCGCGTGTACATTAACGTCTCCATTAGCTTCAGCTCCTTCGGGTGCCCGGGGACCTGCATGTCGACGTTGGGCTGGAGCTGGGGCATGTTTTTTCTGAAGTACTCCGTTAGTCCGAGCTGCTGTTGCAGCTCCTTCTCCCTCTCCAGAATGTTCCGGTACAGGGAGCTGGGCGTCCCGAGAGTGACAAACTCCGCGGGGAACTCTTCGGGTATGGTTCTGAACTTTGAGACGGGGTTTCCGGTTAGCGGCGAAGTGTTTTCCTTCTCCGTGAGGCTCCGGAAGAGGTGGTGATCGGCGCCGGGATCTTCCAGGCTGTAATCCAGGTTCGAGTCGTGGCCCTTGTGCTGGGAGCAGTAGGTGGGGTTGCGGCAGATCTGCACGATCGGGCTGTGGGATCTGTCGTCGTACAACGTGGCGGGCCCGGATCGCTGCGTCACCGTGTGGTGCGTGGTTTTCTGCCCGTACATGCTGTAGTGTAAGTGAATGGGAGAACTGCTGGTGTTTTCTCGAGGCGCCTCCTCCGCCGCTTTTTTCTTCGCCCTCCGTCGCCGCCGATGCACCACGAACACCACCAGTCCGGCCGAGCAAAATATAATCGTGAGGAGGAAAATGAGGAGGCTTAATATGAGCACGGAGAGCGGGATGGTGTCGGTGAGCGAGATGAAAAGGCTCTTGTTGCTGGGCTCCAACGTGGCCGTTACGCTCTCTTCCCCGCCTTGAGGCACCGGGTGGTAGGTCCCTAAACCGGGACAAAGCGTCTCGTGATGCAGGCTCCTCAGCTCGAGCTGCATCACTTTCTTGGGAGTGTGACACAAAACAGAGCCCACCACCGTGTCCTTCCTCAGCGTCTCCAGCCATTGTTTGAGGCTGAGCAAGTCACAGCTGCAGTCCCAGGGGTTCTCCTCTAAATAGAGCTGCTCCAGCGAGTCGAGCTGATCGAGCACGTTGCTCACCGGCAGGTGCACGAGCAAGTTTTTTCTCAGGTTTAATTTGGCGAGGGGCACGTTGCGGAATATCTGCGCCGGAAGAGAGCTCAGCAGGTTGTTGTTCATCGACAGCAGCTTCAGGTTTGGCAGGGGGTTGAACGTGCCCGGCGCGATCTCTTTGATGACGTTGTACTCCAGGTACAGAAATTCAAGGTTGTGGAGTCCCACGAACATCGTGGAGAACAGCTTTTCTATCCGGTTGCCGTTCAAGTACAGCTTCTTTAAACTGCTCAGGCTGAGGAAAGTCTCGTTGTCGATGTAATCGATTCTGTTGTTCGCCAGGTTGAGCAGTTCCAAACTGTCGTACGTGACAAAATCGTATTTAAGGAGTTTCTGAATCATGTTTCCTGTCATGACCAGTTTGGTGGGGCTTTCTTGAAGTATTCCAATGTCGGATACCTTTTGAATTCCTCGGTCCTGACAGTGCATTAGAAACTTAGCCACGGGGTGATTGTGACAAGAGCAGTGTTCCACACAGGGACTGCCAGAGTTGTAAGATGGAGTCGGCACCCCGGCGTCATTTTCCACATTTATTAGCTTGGGAGTTTGAGTAACAACCATATCCAGTGACTTTGACGGTTCCTCCAAGTTAATGTCGGCGTGGGACGGGCATAGAACATCCCGCTTGACTCTAGCCAGAGTGGTCCCCTTAAGGTGCGGCGGTGAGCTGCATACCACGTCTCCGATGACGGACTGCGCCCTCATGTTCTCCATCCAGATCTTTAAATGTAAAATGTCACAGTCGCAGACCCAGTCGTTGTCCTCCAGGAGCAGCTCCATTATCCGCCCTATGTGCTCCAAAAACCCCACGTAAGGCAGCGTCTGGAGCCTGTTGCCCCTCAGGTCCAGGTGCGTGAGGGGCACAAAGCGGAAAATGTTGTTGGGTAAAAACTCAATGGAATTGTCGTTGAGAATCAGGACTTTGAGTCGGATCAGTTTGTTGAAGGCCCCCGGTTCGATGACCCGAATGAAATTCGTGTCAGCCTGGAGAAACTCTAAATTCACCAAGCCTTGAAAGGTGTCCTCTTTCAGCGTGACAAGAAAATTGCTATTTATGTGGAGCTTTTTCAGAGAACCAAGAGCGGTAAAGACCCCTGGCTCCAGCTCTTGTATGCTATTACCCCCAATGTGCAGAGAAAGGGCATTCCTAAGCCCCTCCATATCTTCGACACGGAGCTCGACCAAGTCATTTTTGTAAAGGTTCAGATGGAAGGGGACACCTGACGGGACTGTGATTTGGGAGATTTTGCTGATGTTCCTCTGCTCGCAGTTCAGATGAAGGATGCCATCTTTCGCCTCGCAGGAGCACACGGAGTCACAAGACTCGCTGATCGAGGATGATGGCTTTAAGGGATGGATATCTTGGGATCGAGCTGCAGTGAGAAACAAGCTGATGAAAATGATACTGGGCTGCATGTCGGTCTTGGATATCTGTGGAGGCAGAAGCGGGGGCCAGAGGGAGCAGAGAGGAGAAAGAGGGAGAGGAAAAAAAAGAGAGTATTGAGTTTTTTTTCTGAACACATGAATCAAGTAAATCATTTTAAACAATCACTCTCGTTCAAAATGACCGCTAACTGACATTCAGCTACATCAATCCAAGGGTTCCTGTGCTAAAAACACTTGAAATTTGCAAGTCTAGAGGTGATGTAATGTAATAGTACTTTTATGAGACATGCATGAAGATGAAAAAAAACAACATATAATACAAAAATATATAAGACACCTTATTATTTTACATTATTGTTTAGCATATGTCTTCGATATTAGCTTAGAACCCTGTTTACTGTTTCTTCTTTTTTCAATATACTTTATATTATTGCTTCTGTTGGATATATATAGGCATATATATATATATATAGGCATATATATATATATAGGCATATATATATATATATATATATATATATATAGATATATATATATATATATATATATAGATAGATAGATAGATAGATAGATAGATAGATAGATAGATAGATAGATAGATAGATAGATAGATAGATAGATAGATAGATAGATAGATAGATAGATAGATAGATAGATAGATAGATAGATAGATAGATAGATAGATAGATAGATAGATAGATAGATAGATAGATAGATAGATAGATAGATAGATAGATAGATAGATAGATAGATAGATAGATAGATAGATAGATAGATAGATAGATAGATAGATAGATAGATAGATAGATAGATAGATAGATAGATAGATAGATAGATAGATAGATAGATAGATAGATAGATAGATAGATAGATAGATAGATAGATAGATAGATAGATAGATAGATAGATAGATAGATAGATAGATAGATAGATAGATAGATAGATAGATAGATAGATAGATAGATAGATAGATAGATAGATAGATAGATAGATAGAGATAGATAGATAGATAGATAGATAGATAGATAGATAGATAGATAGATAGATAGATAGATAGATAGATAGATAGATAGATAGATAGATAGATAGATAGATAGATAGAGATAGATAGATAGAATAGATAGATAGATAGATAGATATAGATAGATAGATAGATAGATAGATAGATATAGATAGATAGATATAGATAGATAGATAGATAGATATAGATAGATAGATATAGATAGATAGATATAGATAGATAGATATAGATAGATAGATATAGATAGATAGATAGATAGATATAGATAGATAGATAGATAGATAGATAGATAGATAGATAGATAGATAGATAGATATAGATAGATATAGATAGATAGATAGATAGATATAGATAGATAGATATAGATAGATATAGATAGATATAGATAGATATAGATAGATAGATATAGATAGATATAGATAGATATAGATAGATATAGATAGATAGATAGATAGATAGATATAGATAGATATAGATAGATAGATATAGATAGATATAGATAGATATAGATAGATAGATATAGATAGATATAGATAGATATAGATAGATATAGATAGATAGATAGATATAGATAGATAGATAGATAGATAGATATAGATAGATAGATAGATAGATAGATAGATAGATAGATAGATAGATAGATAGATAGATAGATAGATAGATAGATAGATAGATAGATAGATAGATAGATAGATAGATAGATAGATAGATAGATAGATAGATAGATAGATAGATAGATAGATAGATAGATAGATAGATA
>JBBPBX010000881.1:50575-61894 GCA_038048925.1 Garcialebias charrua
CATCTGGGGACAGAAAGGGGGGACATCTGGGGACAGAAAGGGGGGACATCTGGGGACAGAAAGGGGGGACATCTGGGGACAGAAAGGGGGAACATCTGGGGACAGAAAGGGGGAACATCTGGGGACAGAAAGGGGGAACATCTGGGGACAGAAAGGGGGGACATCTGGGGACAGAAAGGGGGGACATCTGGGGACAGAAAGGGGGGACATCTGGGGACAGAAAGGGGGAACATCTGGGGACAGAAAGGGGGAACATCTGGGGACAGAAAGGGGGAACATCTGGGGACAGAAAGGGGAGGGGACATCTGGGGACAGAAAGGGGGGACATCTGGGGACAGAAAGGGGGAACATCTGGGGACAGAAAGGGGATCCCAGAAAACCATTTGATTTGGATGATGGATGTTAGAAACTGTCCACAGTCACTGTGCTGCACCCTCTGGCTCCTCCTCTTTCCTCCTCTTCTTCACCTCCTTCAGTCCCTCCTGAACCCGGTCCACAGCTTCCTGGTCTCCAGCCTGCCGGGCCAGGTCCAGGGCCTCTTGGTAGAACCGGACTGAATCGTCCAGTCGACCTGAGGACACAGAACAGCATCAGGTCAGATGAGCAGAGAACAGCTGTGGGAGGTCCACCTGTCCTCACCTGTGTGCAACAGGATGCCAGCCAGGTTTCCCAGCAGCACATGATGGTCTGGGTGTCCCACAGACTGGCTCAGCTCCACTGCCTGCTGGACCAGGACCAGGGCTTCATCATGACGTCCCTGCAGGTCCAAGATGGTGGCCAGGTCGCTCATCAGGACAAGAGTCTGACACGAGACACCAAGATTATCACTGTTTAGGTGTCTCTACCTGTGGGGGTGTGTCTCTACCTGTGGGGGTGTCTCTACCTGTGGGGGTGTGTCTCTACCTGTGGGGGTGTGTCTCTACCTGTGGGGGTGTGTCTCTACCTGTGGGGGTGTGTCTCTACCTGTGAGGGTGTGGCTATACCTGTGGGGGTGTGGCTCTACCTGTGGGTGTTTCTACCGGTGTATGAATGTGTGTATGAATGGGTGGATGGTTGGTACTGTGAAGCGCTTTGGGACCCCTCATAGGGGGCTGAAAAGTGCTATCCACCTTATTTTCGTTTTCGCGCCACTACCCATAATTCATAGCGGAAGCCGGGGATGTACTTCCGCCCGCGGTCCCGCGCTCTTGTTTACGTTTGTGGGGAAACATACTTGCTAGCGATTTATTTACACAAAAATTTCCTTTACCTCACGTAAATGGAAGCACATAAGAGGTGGATAATTCCAAGGATGTTTTAAAAAGCTGCGAAGATAAGACGTTAACTGCGAAGATAAGACGTTATCTGTGCTTCACCTGTCACTGAGTGACAGGTGAGGCACAGTTAACGTCTTATCTCACTGCTCACGGACAGGCTGACTGGACACTGTGGAAGGTACATGACTTATCTGATATCAGAATATTTAGATCACAGCCAGACATTAATATAGTCAAGAGTTCAAGTCTGTGCTGTGAATGGAAGCATACATTTAATATAAAATTTGTTGAAAATGTCACAATTAAAATGTACAAAGTTGAAACACATGCTGTTTAATTAACAAGTTGATGATAAAGTAGTTATATATTTTCTGCAATATTCAAAGACAAGATAATATGAAATATGTACATTGTTGTTTTGAGAAAACCATGTGTTGCCATTTAAAGAAGAACCTGTTACATTGTGGTTGAATAAAACAAAAAAAAGAAGTCATTTTTCAGTTGATCTCATACATACACTATTACATAAGCTTTTCAACAAAAACATTCATGGTGTAGAGTATATATATTATTTACAAAAGAGAAACATAGAAATTATTTACTCCATATCTAAAAAGTTCTGTGTTAAGGTACTCTCTCAGGTCGTAGAATCTTCAATCACCAGCAGACTCCCAGGACATGGATGGAAACTCGACTTGGTCCAGAATTTTGTGCAGTCGTACACAGCAACAAACGAGTTAAAATCTTCTATAAATAAATCTGCTGTTCATTTACATTTGTTCTTTTTGTTGTTATTTCAATAATTAAAATACACTGTTCAATGTCTAATAATGTGAAGTAGTTTCATTGTGATGTAACCCATACTACTCATCGTAATACACATAAATAAAAACTAAAGGTCCTGATTGTTCTTAGGCCAGTGTTTTTATTCACATGTGCAAAGCATAAAAACATTCATTTTGCTTATAAGTTTTCATCACCCAGGAGACTGACAAAGTTCAGAATAAAAGCTATAATTATACATTTAAAACAGTTGAAACTGAATAGTGTACAATATGACAACTGTGGGTGGTGTTGTCTTAATGAAAATGAATTGGCACAGAATAAAGATCAAAACCAATTCAACAAGCAATGATGGAGACCAGCAAACTGAACAGATTTCTCTTCATGTGGAACTGTCCGATTTCAGCCAACTCCACAGGAATCCAAGGTGTAGATCTGAGACTGGACCCAGGTGTACGATCTGAGACTGGACCCAGGTGTACAAACTTATCTCTGGATGGATCTCGTGGCTTCAATCTTCTGTAAAGTAGAAAAAGAAAACTTGTCTTGTCATAGACAGTGTGTACAGTACAGTATTAGTACTAAAATGAGTAAATAAAGCATTTACTTAATGTAGGATCTTATCTCTGGATGGATCTCGTGGCTTCAGTCTTCTGTAAAGTAGAAAAAGAAAACTTGTCTTGTCATAGACAGTGTGTACAGTACAGTATTAGTACTAAAATGAGTAAATAAAGCATTTACTTAACAGATCTGTCATTAAATAATATAAATAAATATAAATAATACTGTATAAACACGTGTGCAACACACAGTTATATTATTTACCACTAACGGTGTATGAATGTGTGAATGAATGGGTGGATGGCTGGTATTGTAAAGCGCTTTGGGGCTCCTCACAGGGGGCTGGAAAGTGCTATATAAATAAGCTCCATTTACCATTTGAGGCCTAGTCATTGTTGACACGGTCTGCCTTTGAAAAAAGATGTGTAAACTGTCTCAATCATATATAACCAGCTAAATAACAGTTTAACTAAAATAACACAGCCCAAAAAAAAGTCCAGGCTCAACAAGAACCAGCACTTTGTTGTGAGTGTTACCGTCTGGAAGTTAGCCTTTAAAGTAGCTACATGCTAAGCTAACCACAGCAGTACAGACGCTAAATCATGGGAAAAAAAACAAAAAAAAAAACAGCTACTAAACAGACGGTTATACTCCGATATTGTTCTGACATGGTTTCACAAAATGATTTATATAGAATATTTTGTTTACCGAACTAAAGTTGATCGGAGCGCGACGTCTTCGACAGCAGCTCAGAGCCAGACACAGACAGAGGAAGGAGCTGCTGTCAGCTCCTCCGATGGACGTAGATCCTTCAGGTTTACAACAGCGCGTTGCTCAAACGTATACCTGGCTGTAACACCCTCTAACCCAGCAAGAAACAACCCCAAACATTTAAAAAACGAGAGGAAATAAACTGGTGTCCCGGCTTGTTTTTCACAGCAAACCACACACTACAGGACTTCCGCCGGAAGTTTACCACCGGGAGGGGGCGGCACCGGACTGTCATGGCGGCCTACATGAGCTTTTTGCGAAAGAGGTGGATATAATGCCCCTTTTCCACTTGCCGGTTCGGGTCGGTTATTGCGCAATATATGCGTGCCAGAAGCGAGCTGGACGCATTTTCCACCTCACATATGAGCCGCGCCGCACCGCGATTCCGGACTGATTTCAGAGCAGGGTTCAGGCGAGCTGTAAGCGCGCCGTCCTTCACGTCATAAACACTGTCGGTCACTGATTGGTCGGGGGGAGGAGGCTGTTTGGAGGGGAAAGGTGCATTGTGGGACTTTTCAGAACAACAACAGACCCTCCATCTGAGCTTGTCCTCGCCCGCACCAAACCGAAACGTAGCTGATCGTATTGTTGGAGCTTGAACATAATGGATATCATGGCAAAAGAAAATAGTTAAGGGAACACTACCTCCACCACGGTGAGAGAGTAGGATCCTACACCCCACCCACCGAAGGGCTACAGAAGTGAATGGAGACAGAGCTACATGTGAGCCGATCCGAACTGAACCAGACCGGACCAGACTGATCCGCTCTGCGCCGAACGAGTGGAAAAGGGGCAGAAGTAAGCTCCAATTACCATTTATATATGGGTGTGTCTGTAACTGTGTGGGTGTGTGTCTGTACCTGTGGGTGTGTGTCTCTACCTGTGGGGGTGTGTCTCTACCTGTGGGGGTGTGTCTCTACCTGTGGGGGTGTGTCTCTACCTGTGAGGGTGTGGCTATACCTGTGGGGGTGTGGCTCTACCTGTGGGGGTGTGGCTCTACCTGTGGGTGTTTCTACCGGTGTATGAATGTGTGTATGAATGGGTGGATGGTTGGTACTGTGAAGCGCTTTGGGACCCCTCATAGGGGGCTGGAAAGTGCTATCCACCTTATTTTCGTTTTCGCGCCACTACCCATAATTCATAGCGGAAGCCGGGGATGTACTTCCGCCCGCGGTCCCGCGCTCTTGTTTACGTTTGTGGGGAAACATACTTGCTAGCGATTTATTTATTTATTTACACAAAAATTTCCTTTACCTCACGTAAATGGAAGCACATAAGAGGTGGATAATTCCAAGGATGTTTTAAAAAGCTGCGAAGATAAGACGTTAACTGCGAAGATAAGACGTTATCTGTGCTTCACCTGTCACTGAGTGACAGGTGAGGCACAGTTAACGTCTTATCTCACTGCTCACGGACAGGCTGACTGGACACTGTGGAAGGTACATGACTTATCTGATATCAGAATATTTAGATCACAGCCAGACATTAATATAGTCAAGAGTTCAAGTCTGTGCTGTGAATGGAAGCATACATTTAATATAAAATTTGTTGAAAATGTCACAAGTAAAATGTACAAAGTTGAAACACATGCTGTTTAATTAACAAGTTGATGATAAAGTAGTTATATATTTTCTGCAATATTCAAAGACAAGATAATATGAAATATGTACATTGTTTTGAGAAAACCATGTGTTGCCATTTAAAGAAGAACCTGTTACATTGTGGTTGAATAAAACAAAAAAAGAAGTCATTTTTCAGTTGATCTCATACATACACTATTACATAAGCTTTTCAACAAAAACATTCATGGTGTAGAGTATATATATTATATACAAAAGAGAAACATAGAAATTATTTACTCCATATCTAAAAAGTTCTGTGTTAAGGTACTCTCTCAGGTCGTAGAATCTTCAATCACCAGCAGACTCCCAGGACATGGATGGAAACTCGACTTGGTCCAGAAGTTTTGTGCAGTCGTACACAGCAACAAACGAGTTAAAATCTTCTATAAATAAATCTGCTGTTCATTTACATTTGTTCTTTTTGTTGTTATTTCAATAATTAAAATACACTGTTCAATGTCTAATAATGTGAAGTAGTTTCATTGTGATGTAACCCATACTACTCATCGTAATACACATAAATAAAAACTAAAGGTCCTGATTGTTCTTAGGCCAGTGTTTTTATTCACATGTGCAAAGCATAAAAACATTCATTTTGCTTATAAGTTTTCATCACCCAGGAGACTGACAAAGTTCAGAATAAAAGCTATAATTATACATTTAAAACAGTTGAAACTGAATACTGTACAATATGACAACTGTGGGTGGTGTTGTCTTAATGAAAATGAATTGGCACAGAATAAAGATCAAAACCAATTCAACAAGCAATGATGGAGACCAGCAAACTGAACAGATTTCTCTTCATGTGGAACTGTCCGATTTCAGCCAACTCCACAGGAATCCAAGGTGTAGATCTGAGACTGGACCCAGGTGTACAAACTTATCTCTGGATGGATCTCGTAGCTTAAATCTTCTGTAAAGTAGAAAAAGAAAACTTGTCTTGTCATAGACAGTGTGTACAGTACAGTATTAGTACTAAAATGAGTAAATAAAGCATTTACTTAACAGATCTGTCATTAAATAATATAAATAAATATAAATAATACTGTATAAACACGTGTGCAACACACAGTTATATTATTTACCACTAACGGTGTATGAATGTGTGAATGAATGGGTGGATGGCTGGTATTGTAAAGCGCTTTGGGGCTCCTCACAGGGGGCTGGAAAGTGCTATATAAATAAGCTCCATTTACCATTTACCATTTGAGGCCTAGTCATTGTTGACACGGTCTGCCTTTGAAAAAAGATGTGTAAACTGTCTCAATCATATATAACCAGCTAAATAACAGTTTAACTAAAATAACACAGCCCAAAAAAAAGTCCAGGCTCAACAAGAACCAGCACTTTGTTGTGAGTGTTACCGTCTGGAAGTTAGCCTTTAAAGTAGCTACATGCTAAGCTAACCACAGCAGTACAGACGCTAAATCATGGGAAAAAAAACAAAAAAAAAACAGCTACTAAACAGACGGTTATACTCCGATATTGTTCTGACATGGTTTCACAAAATGATTTATATAGAATATTTTGTTTACCGAACTAAAGTTGATCGGAGCGCGACGTCTTCGACAGCAGCTCAGAGCCAGACACAGACAGAGGAAGGAGCTGCTGTCAGCTCCTCCGATGGACGTAGATCCTTCAGGTTTACAACAGCGCGTTGCTCAAACGTATACCTGGCTGTAACACCCTCTAACCCAGCAAGAAACAACCCCAAACATTTAAAAAACGAGAGGAAATAAACTGGTGTCCCGGCTTGTTTTTCACAGCAAACCACACACTACAGGACTTCCGCCGGAAGTTTACCACCGGGAGGGGGCGGCACCGGACTGTCATGGCGGCCTACATGAGCTTTTTGCGAAAGAGGTGGATATAATGCCCCTTTTCCACTTGCCGGTTCGGGTCGGTTATTGCGCAATATATGCGTGCCAGAAGCGAGCTGGACGCATTTTCCACCTCACATATGAGCCGCGCCGCACCGCGATTCCGGACTGATTTCAGAGCAGGGTTCAGGCGAGCTGTAAGCGCGCCGTCCTTCACGTCATAAACACTGTCGGTCACTGATTGGTCGGGGGGAGGAGGCTGTTTGGAGGGGAAAGGTGCATTGTGGGACTTTTCAGAACAACAACAGACCCTCCATCTGAGCTTGTCCTCGCCCGCACCAAACCGAAACGTAGCTGATCGTATTGTTGGAGCTTGAACATAATGGATATCATGGCAAAAGAAAATAGTTAAGGGAACACTACCTCCACCACGGTGAGAGAGTAGGATCCTACACCCCACCCACCGAAGGGCTACAGAAGTGAATGGAGACAGAGCTACATGTGAGCCGATCCGAACTGAACCAGACCGGACCAGACTGATCCGCTCTGCGCCGAACGAGTGGAAAAGGGGCACAAGTAAGCTCCAATTACCATTTATATATGGGTGTGTCTGTAACTGTGTGGGCGTGTGTCTGTACCTGTGGGTGTGTCAAAATATGTGTGTGTCTGTACCTGTGGGTGTGTCTACCTGTGGGTGTGTCTAAATATGGGTGTGTCTGTACCTGTGGGTGTGTCTAAATATGGGTGTGTCTGTACCTGTGGGTGTGTCTAAATATGGGTGTGTCTAAATATGGGTGTGTCTGTACTTGTGGGTGTGTCTAAATATGGGTGTGTCTAAATATGGGTGTGTCTGTACTTGTGGGTGTGTCTAAATATGTGTGTGTCTGTACCTGTGGGTGTGTCTACCTGTGGGTGTGTCTAAATATGGATGTGTCTGTACCTGTGGGTGTGTCTAAATATGGATGTGTCTACCTGTGGGCGTGTCTACCTGTGGGCGTATCTACCTGTGGGTGTGTCTACCTGTGGGCGTATCTACCTGTGGGCGTGTCTAAATATGGGTGTGTCTGTACCTGTGGGTGTGTCTAAATATGGGTGTGTCTGTACCTGTGGGTGTGACACAGGTACAGACACGCCCACACGTGTGTCTGTACCTGTGGGTAGACCCCTGTGTCTACCTGTGGGTGTGTCTACCTGTGGGTGTGTCTACCTGTGGGTGTGTCTGTACCTGTGGGTGTGTCTGTACATATGGGTGTGTCTACCTGTGGGTGTGTCTACCTGTGGGCGTGTCTACCTGTGGGTGTGTCTGTACCTGTGGGTGTGTCTACCTGTGGGCGTGTCTACCTGTGGGCATGTCTACCTGTGGGTGTGTCTACCTGTGGGCGTGTCTACCTGTGGGCGTGTCTACCTGTGGGTGTGTCTACCTGTGGGCGTGTCTACCTGTGGGTGTGTCTCTCCTTGCTCCTGGCGGCAGATGTCCACAGCTGTCCTATAGTCCAGTTCTGCCTGGATCAGTTGTAATTTTGAAGCTCGGTATCGAGCTCGTGAGTCCAAACACAAACCAAGCAGGAGGCGTGTGTCTTTTCTCAGAGCACTCTGCTCCTCTGGAGTCAATAGCAACAAACATCAATAACACCAACAAAGAAAACAACAACAATATCAACAGAACAGTTTGAAAACAGCTTCCTGTGTTCGTATCTCACCTGTCTGGTCGACCTCAGGCAGCTCTTTGTGCATCTCCAGTTTAGTCTCCAGAGACTTGGTGCAGAACCGGAAGCCGTGCTCTGCAAGTTCCTCCCTCAAACAGCAAACAAACAAAAGTCTGTGACCTCTGACCTCTAACATTCCTGTCACCTGATCAGTTAGCTCCTCCTCTTACTTGTTCTGCTCGGCGTAGATAGTAGCCAGCTTCAGGGACATCTCTATGATGGCGTTGTCATCCTGGAAACAGACAGGAAGTCCAGTTGGGATTAACCCTGACCCTAAAGTCAGACGTGAGCTGAATCACCATGGCAACAGAGGAGAAAGGAGTCAGCAGCTGTGGAGTCCTCACAGATCTAACCTGCAACACGACTTCAAATAAAGGAAACCATCCTGAAGATGTCCATGCTCGGATGTCATAAACATGTGGATACTTTAGGTTTCAAATGTACCCAGGAACTAAGTTTCACTTCTCATACTAACTGAGAGCAAGTCTGAGAACAAAACATTATTATTTTACATGCTTAGTGTTTTCTGCTACTGGAAGTGTCAGAAATGAAGATGTTGAGGTTCTCCTTAGGAGTGACAAGGATGGATAAGATCAGGAATGAGATCATCAGAGGTACAGCACATGTTGAACAACTGGGAGATAAAGTTAGAGAGGACACACTGAGATGGTTTGGACATGTCCAGAGGAGGGACAGTGGTTTGGACATGTCCAGAGGAGGGACAGTGGTTTGGACATGTCCAGAGGAGGGACAGTGGTTTGGACATGTCCAGAGGAGGGACAGTGGTTTGGACATGTCCAGAGGAGGGACAGTGGTTTGGACATGTCCAGAGGAGGGACAGTGGTTTGGACATGTCCAGAGGAGGGACAGTGGTTTGGACATGTCCAGAGGAGGGACAGTGGTTTGGACATGTCCAGAGGAGGGACAGTGGTTTGGACATGTCCAGAGGAGGGACAGTGGGTATATTGGTAGAAGGATGTTAGAAATGCAGCTGCAGGAAAAAGACACAGAGGAGATATATGGATGCAGTTAGAGAGGACATGGAGGTAGTTGGAGTGAGGACAGAGGATGAGTGCGGTGGAGGAGGACTTGCTGTGGTAACCCCTGAAGAGGGAACAGACGAAAGAAGAAGAACGTACAGTATATCTTAGATCTTCTAGCATATCGTTAACATTTGTTTAGTGTACATCTTACTGTACACAATCTTTTGGTGTGGTTACACCGAGCAGCTTTTCAACCTCCAAAAAGCTCCTCACGCACGCAAGTGGACGCGCTACCCAGTGTTGTCCAAACTGTAGTGTTGCGGCGGCTTCGTGGCTGCGGCGTCGTGGCGGCGGGGTGTGGGAGGAGCTTACCGGTATACAGAGTCCTGCGCACAGAGTCCTGCGCACTCCGCGAGGCGAGGAGCTTTTTATTTCCGTCTCTGTGGAGCAGACTTGACTGGTCGCGAACACACAGCTACAATGAGTTTCTCTTCCATAGTCCACGACCTCGCAGGTCTTTTCTGTGTCCCACAAACAATACGTCACATAGTGCGCGCGCACCCTCGTTTCCGCGTCACATAGGGACTCTCCCCCTGACCCCCGCTCTTCTCCCCCGACTCTCCCTGATTGGTTGACACACCAACCAATCAGGTAGAGTTGAGCGGCGTTTGAAAGTTTGAACCGCGAAATCTTCAGCATGTTGAATGCTCGGTTTGGAGGCGGAAGCCGGTTCACGTGCACGGAAAACGCTTCTCAGCACGCTCAACACGCACGCGACCTGACGCCAGACGGTGCCTGGAAGCGCGTCCACCATTGACTTTACATGGAGGCTGGACGCTCCTGCTGCTCAAACGCTGCTTGGTGTGACTACACCATTAGACCCTTGTACTGTATACTGTCCCTTTTATACTTTATATTTTTGCTATTGTTGGGTGTAGCTGGGACCTTGAGTACATAATTTAGTTCCACCTCATGCACCACGTGATGAAATGACAATAAAGAACCTTGAACTTTGAAGAAGGTGAGTCTGAGAAGAATCATAGTTCATTGATTTAAGGAAGCCAACGAGTGCTGAGCTACAGGTGACCTGCTACCTCACCTGCAGGTAAGACTCACCTGTGGAGTTCCACCTGCCAGCATGAAGCTCATCGATGCTTTAAAGAGTTTCTCTGCCTGAGGAGCGAACAAGAAGAAATGATTGGCAGCCTAACAAGCTGAGCCAAAGAGAAAATGTTTCTACACAGAAATCAGAAGGTGAACATCTTCAAAACTGAACAATAAAAACATTCTGATTGAATTATTTATTTATTATTGCCAAGCTGTGATTGGTCGATATGGTTGATACTCACACTGTCAAGCTGCCCCTGAACGTAGGCCACGTTCGCCATCTGAGGACGAGAAAAACTTTATTGTTCAGTACACCTTCCTTCTTCTCCTGTTTCCAGGAACATCTTCCAAAAACATCTGAAGCTCTCGACCTGTGTAGCTTCAAACATCTGGTAAGTTCCTGCAAGAACCACTGCAGACATGTTCCTGGTTTTACTTTTATACACCGCCTCGTAATCCAGATGTTTTTTTTTGCTACGTTTCTCTTTTTAATTATCATTTTGTTTTCAATTGTAAAAAACAGAAATAAAAATCTGTATTTCTCTTATGATTGTCTATTGTTGATTGTCCAAATAAACTCTATTGTTGCTGTTCATCTTTCTTTAGTTTGTAGCAGGTCTCTCTTGTAAATGAGTCCTCGGGGCTCAATGAGATGAACCTGAATAAATAAAGGTTGAATGAACACCAGGAGCTGGCTCAGTCTGCATCAG
>JBBPBX010000881.1:65864-98253 GCA_038048925.1 Garcialebias charrua
CAGTTATCCGGCAATGGTTTTACAGTTATACTGCAGTGGTTTCACAGTTACCTTGCAGTGGTTTTACAGTTATCCTAGAGTGGTTTTAGTTATCCTACAGTGGTTTTACAGTTATTCTGCAATGGTTTCACAGTTATCCTAGAGTGGTTTTACAGTTATTCTGCAGTGGTTTCACAGTTATCCTGCAGTGGTTTCACAGTTATCCTGCAGTGGTTTCACAGTTATCCTGCAGTGGTTTTACACTTTTCTTACAGTGATTTTACAGTTATCCTGCTGTGGTTTTACATCTATCCTGCAGTGGTTTCACAATTATCCAGCAATGGTTTTACAGTTATGCTACAGTAGTTTTACAGTGGTTGTAACAATGGCACCATCTAGTGGGCCTTCCTTGTCTGTACTCCTAGTGTGTCTCCTCTTTTATCCCGATTGATTTCTCCTTTGTCTGGTCTCAGATGTTTGTAATTATGTCCTATCCTGCCTGTGTATAAGTCTGTCTGCGAGTCTTGTCCTTTGTTGCGTCATCGTTGGGTATTGCCTTGTCCTGTCTGATCCTGCCTGGATCCAGTCCCATTTCTGTTTTTGTGAGTTTATGCTGCCACGTCAGCCCTTTAATTTATTATTATTAAATTATATATTTTTGTAGCTCCTGCGTCTGAATCTCTGCCTGCACATTGGGTTCACTCCTGTCCTGCCCTGTCAAAAACTCTGACAGTACGACGCGACCAAACCTGAACCCAGCAGGCAGAACACCTCTCGGCTTCACTCACCTGTTCTAAGAGCAGTCTCTGATGGAGCCCGTGATTCGGTGTGGCGGGTTCCAAACCGAACCCATCTGGACTCAAGAATGTTGTGGTCAGGCGGTGAAGAAAGAATACATAAAATGAAAGGTGGCAGAAAGAAGAAGAATTCTTATTATGTCTGCCCCTTTTTTTCAAAAACAAAACAATTTCAAACGATCAATTCAAAACATAATCATTATAGAAATAACAGATGAGAAGAGTAATTTTCACAATCAAAAATAATTGGTACATTAGACACTTAACTAAAGCTTTAGTATTTTGTTCATCCATCTTTAGTATTTTGTGAACAATTTAGATTTGATAATTTTTTTAAATTTAATCACAGAGTCAACATCTTTAGCATCAATTTCCAAAACATTCCATAATTCGACTCCCATATTTGAAATAAAACGTCCCTTTAAACTAGTCCTATACCTTGGCTTTATAAAAATTTCTGTTCCCTTTAGACTGTAAGAGCTTTCTCTCTTAATGAAACACATTTGAACATTTGAGCATATTCTTATGAGCCCTATACATAACTAACTTTCACCTGGAAAGAGGACGTTGGACCACTGAGAGACAGTCAAGTTCCTGTTATCCTCAGCAGGTAAGACACTGACATTGTCTCTGGTTCAGGAGTGGCTGGATCTGAGGACTGAGACATTTGTAGCTCGTCCAGCAGTTCATCAGCTGATTAGGGCGGGACACCAGGAGTTTACAATATTAAACTTCATAATATTTTCATTTTCTGAGTTTTGTGTTTTCATTATTTGTAAGTTTTAATCGTCCAAACTACAAGAAATTAGGGGTGCAGGAAAAACATCAATTTTTTAAAGAATCTAGATTCTTAGTCCTGGCGATTCAGAATCGATTCTAAAAGCCCCAAAATCGTTTCTTTTAACTTATTATTATTATTATATATTTTTTTACATTAAAACTCAAAAGATAAAGAAAATAAAACCATATCATCGTATATGAAAGAATACATAAAATGAAAGGTGGCAGAAAGATGAAGAAATCTCATTTTATCTGCCCCTTTTTTCAAAAACAAAACCAGTTAAAACAATCAATTCAAACAATAATCTTCTATATATAACAGAGCAAAAATCTAACCTAATACTGTACTGGTAATTTAAGTTACAGAATTTAATGCATTCCTGTATTATTTGTTCCTATTTTTGGTATAAACGTCAAAAGATGAAAAATTTGATACAATAAGGAACATAAAATTATTGTTTTAAATAAATGTTCCATTTGTTTACATTGTTGTTTATTCTTTTCAGCTTGTCAGTTACAAAACTGAAACTAAATTTATGACCATTTCAATAGAAAAATGGTTTCTTATGCCCTGTACACACGCAGCCGTTTATCAGTAAAACCGAACAGTTTAGCATGCGGTTTAGCCTTTCATCCACACGTGAACGCCGGTTGATGTAACTATAAACGAATAATAACAAAACTCCGGCCAAAGTGAAGATTTGAGAACTCTCCGTTTTCGAGTCTGCATGTGGACGTTCAGAACGGAGCTTTCTGCTCCAGCCGGACCGGCAGAACCGGCTGCCGGTCCGGCTGGAGCGGCGCTCACGTCACATAATGCTCTAAAAAAAGCACTAAAAAGTCAACATACCTGCTCTGACATGATTCCTAGTCGACATTTTCCTGCGTTTTATTAATTTTGTACTCCAACACGGTATTTAACAGTAGTTCAACCTCACGGTCTGTCCACACAAACTAAAGAAAATAAATAAATAAATAACAGGAAGTCGCGGCAGTTGGAGGGTTGTGACAGCACTACACTGCCACCTATGGGTTCAGCATATTCATTACAACGCTCTCTGGTGAAATAAAACGGGACATGTAGACAAACATTTTAAATATTTGAACATGTATGGACAGAGATATTTTTTTTGCGCAAATATTCGTTTTTCAAACACCAGGCTACGTGTGTACAGGGCCTCAAAAATCGTTTCCGGTTCGAAAAATCGATTTTGAATCTAATCGTGACACCAAAAATCGGAATCTAATCGATTCTCCAGACACTGAGAGATTTGCACCCCTACAAGAAATAAAGACTGTAAATATTTTACTGTTAGTAATGAACCGCTGTAAAATGTTTCACTTTCTGAACTGGTTGACAAAAAAAAAGTAGTTTTTCACGAAATACATTTTTTGAGTTTATGAGATTTACAAGTTTTTGTCTTTATTTACATTTGACCCAACTCCTCCGGACTCCTCGGGCTTCTTGAACTCTGCCTCGCTGGTTGATGTGTAACTCCTCACCTAAAGGATTTTATTACTTCCTGCTCCTTCTCTGTAACTCAGACTCCAGAGTGGTTCCCACGTTGGCTGGTCTTGTGTTTCACGTGGAGGCCTGGTGCGGGGCCCAGTCCACCCAGAAAGCTTTAAAGGCCCGTTTCCTCTTATAGGACTCGGATCGTTTGGCCGTCATCTGAGGAAGTTTTCTAATCTTAGCCGTGAAACAGATCTGGGAGGACGGCTGCTGGGGGTGCAGGCAGAGGACTGCAGAGCTGCCAGGCGGAGGACCGCACTACCGGGTTCTGCAGGAGGACTGTCGGACCAACCTGGTTTTTAGCCGTGCCTCCAGCAGGAGGTGAGGATGGGAGTTCCAGGTGAGGCTGAGATGAAGGAGCAGCAGACCTAAAGGGTTTTTACTCTGAACGCTGAGTCAGCGTGTTGGAGCAGCAGACCTACTGTATTTTCCGGACTATAGGTTGCAGTTTTTTGCCTAATTTGCATGCCCTGCGACTTATAGAGAGGTGAGATTGTTTATGGATTTTCCCCATATTTTTAGACAAATTTTTGGCTTAGATATGACCATTTTTCATTTTGGCAAAAAATGGTGCAGTAAATGGCTCATAAACCACATGGCAGGTTTTCTTTAAACTTACAGAAAGCAATTACTTGGTGGTCATTTACAAACTGTTAGCTGTTGGAGTTGTTTGAGCTAAAATAAGATTTATTTACAATTTATTTTCGCAGCGCGCAACCCTTTGGAAGACGTCAAAGCGAAACAATTCAAATCCAGCAGATTTGACCATTACGTGAATTTATTAAGGAACGGTTAAGCTAAGACACATCTTTGCTATAATTTTCAGCAAACAAATAATTGTTTTTACCGTGTTAATCTTGTTAAAAGTCCTTCCGTGCATGCTTCTGTGGCCGCCATTTTCAGCAAGGCAAATGAGGCGCTGACGCGTCGCGTAGCGGTGATGCATAATAGATGAGATCTAAATAAAGGTGCGACCTGTTAATGGATTTTTCCAATTTATTGCCAATAATTGGACAAAGCGACTTATAGAAAGGTGCGACTTATCAGGCAGAAAATACTGTAAGTGTTTTTACTCTGAACACTGAGTCAGCATGTTGGAGCAGCAGACCTAAGTGTTTTTTACTCTGAACGCTGAGTCAGCATGTTGGAGCAGCAGACAAGTGTTTTTACTCTGAACGCTGAGTCAGCATGTTGGAGCAGCAGACCTAAGTTGTTTTTTTTTTCTCTGAACGCTGAGTCAGCATGTTGGAGCAGCAGACCTAAGTGTTTTTTACTCTGAACGCTGAGTCAGCATGTTGGAGCAGCAGACCTAAGTGTTTTTTACTCTGAACGCTGAGTCAGCATGTTGGAGCAGCAGACCTAAGTGTTTTTACTCTGAACGCTGAGTCAGCATGTTGGAGCAACAGACCTAAGTGTTTTTACTCTGAACGCTGAGTCAGCATGTTGGAGCAGCAGACCTAAGTGTTTTTACTCTGAACGCTGAGTCAGCATGTTGGAGCAGCAGACCTAAGTTGTTTTTTTTTTACTCTGAACGCTGAGTCAGCATGTTGGAGCAGCAGACTTAGTGTTTTTTACTCTGAACGTTGAGTCAGCATGTTGGAGCAGCAGACCTAAGTGTTTTTTACTCTGAATGCTGAGTCAGCATGTTGGAGCAACAGACCTAAGTGTTTTTACTCTGAACGCTGAGTCAGCATGTTGGAGCAGCAGACCTAAGTGTTTTTTACTCTGAACTGCTGAGTCAGCATGTTGGAGCAGCAGACCTAAGTGTTTTTTACTCTGAACGCTGAGTCAGCATGTTGGAGCAACAGACCTAAGTGTTTTTACTCTGAACGTTGAGTCAGCATGTTGGAGCAGCAGACCTAAGTGTTTTTACTCTGAACGCTGAGTCAGCATGTTGGAGCAGCAGACCTAAGTGTTTTTTACTCTGAACGCTGAGTCAGCATGTTGGAGCAACAGACTAAGTGTTTTTACTCTGAACGCTGAGTCAGCATGTTGGAGCAGCAGACCTAAGTGTTTTTACTCTGAACGCTGAGTCAGCATGTTGGAGCAACAGACCTAAGTGTTTTTACTCTGAACGCTGAGTCAGCATGTTGGAGCAGCAGACCTAAGTGTTTTTTACTCTGAACGCTGAGTCAGCATGTTGGAGCAACAGACCTAAGTGTTTTTACTCTGAACGCTGAGTCAGCATGTTGGAGCAGCAGACCTAAGTGTTTTTACTCTGAACGCTGAGTCAGCATGTTGGAGCAACAGACCTGAGTGTTTTTACTCTGAACGCTGAGTCAGCATGTTGGAGCAGCAGACCTAAGTGTTTTTACTCTAAACATTGAGTCAGCATGTTGGAGCAGCAGACCTAAGTGTTTTTTACTCTCAACGCTGAGTCAGCATGTTGGAGCAGCAGACTTAAGTGTTTTTTACTCTGAATGCTGAGTCAGCATGTTGGAGCAGCAGACCTAAGTGTTTTTACTCTGAACGCTGAGTCAGCGTGTTGCTGTCCTGCTTTTATTTTACAGCTTTTTCTTCAGGCTTTGTGCACTTTTAGCTCTTCAAAAATCAAAACGTTTGGCTCGTCAAGGAGATGGCTGCAGTGACGTTTTTTATTTTTGTAACTTTTGAGTGAACACCCCCCCACACACACACACACACACACACACACACACACTCTCACTTTAATTTCTGAATGTTTTCCAATTAAATACATCAAGATTTCTTTTTTTTTTCTTCAGAAACTTTGTTCTCTGAAATCTGCTTCGGCTGCGGGCTTCTTATGCTACCGTTAGCTTTTAGCTAGCCTTTTCCACTTTAGCTTTTCTTCTCAGGTTTTTAAATGTTTGAGCAGACGTTAGGTCCTTGCTGGAGCATCAGTTTGAATATATTACCTTCTGCTGTCTGAGGTTCTGGTTCTACGGGTCTGGGTTCTGGTGGTTCATGGACCAGGAGGTGATGTAAACACATCAGGATCTACTTTTATTCTTTCAGTTGTAACTTCAGGTTTTAAATGCTTTTACTCTGAAAGAATGATTCCTTCCTGTCAATGAGCTGTAACTGAGAGCAGGACCTCAGAGGTCTGTCTGCGGCACATCTGGGCCGGTTCTGGTTGGTTCTTCTGGACCACATGCAGACTGACGGGTCCAGTGACGCTTTATTTAGACGCAGGATGTAAACATGTTTGTTTTTAATTTAGATGCAGGATGTAAACATGTTTGTTTTTTATTTAGATGCAGGATGTAAACATGTTTGTTTTTTATTTAGATGCAGGATGTAAACATGTTTGTTTTTATTTAGATGCAGGATGTAAACATGTTTGTTTTTTAATTTAGATGCAGGATGTAAACATGTTTGTTTTTTATTTAGATGCAGGATGTAAACATGTTTGTTTTTATTTAGATGCAGGATGTAAACATGTTTGTTTTTATTTAGACGCAGGATGTAAACATGTTTGTTTTTATTTAGATGATTTTATTTAGATGCAGGATGTAAACATGTTTGTTTTTATTTAGACACAGGATGTAAACATGTTTGTTTTTATTTAGTAAACATGTTTTTTATTTAGACGCAGGATGTAAACATGTTTGTTTTTATTTAGATGCAGGATGTAAAACATGTTTATTTTTATTTAGACGCAGGATGTAAACATGTTTGTTTTTATTTAGACGCAGGATGTAAACATGTTATTTATACGCAGGATGTAAACATGTTTTTTATTTAGACGCAGGATGTAAACATGTTTTTTTATTTAGACGCAGGATGTAAACATGTTTTTTATTTAGACGCAGGATGTAAACATGTTTTTTATTTAGACGCAGGATGTAAACATGTTTGTTTTTTATTTAGACGCAGGATGTAAACATGTTTGTTTTTTATTTAGACGCAGGATATAAACATGTTTGTTTTTTATTTAGACGCAGGATGTAAACATGTTTGTTTTTATTTAGATGCAGGATGTAAACATGTTTGTTTTTATTTAGACGCAGGATGTAAACATGTTTGTTTTTATTTAGATGATTTTATTTAGATGCAGGATGTAAACATGTTTGTTTTTATTTAGACACAGGATGTAAACATGTTTGTTTTTATTTAGATGCAGGATGTAAACATGTTTGTTTTTATTTAGATGCAGGATGTAAAACATGTTTATTTTTATTTAGACGCAGGATGTAAACATGTTTGTTTTTATTTAGACGCAGGATGTAAACATGTTATTTATACGCAGGATGTAAACATGTTTTTTATTTAGACGCAGGATGTAAACATGTTTTTTTATTTAGACGCAGGATGTAAACATGTTTTTTATTTAGACGCAGGATGTAAACATGTTTTTTATTTAGACGCAGGATGTAAACATGTTTGTTTTTTATTTAGACGCAGGATGTAAACATGTTTGTTTTTTATTTAGACGCAGGATGTAAACATGTTTGTTTTTTATTTAGACGCAGGATGTAAACATGTTTGTTTTTATTTAGATGCAGGATGTAAACATGTTTGTTTTTATTTAGACGCAGGATGTAAACATGTTTGTTTTTATTTAGATGATTTTATTTAGATGCAGGATGTAAACATGTTTGTTTTTATTTAGACACAGGATGTAAACATGTTTGTTATTATTTAGTAAACATGTTTTTTATTTAGACGCAGGATGTAAACATGTTTGTTTTTATTTAGATGCAGGATGTAAAACATGTTTATTTTTATTTAGACGCAGGATGTAAACATGTTTGTTTTTATTTAGACGCAGTATGTAAACATGTTTGTTTTTATTTAGACGCAGGATGTAAACATGTTATTTATACGCAGGATGTAAACATGTTTTTTATTTAGACGCAGGATGTAAACATGTTTTTTATTTAGACGCAGGATGTAAACATGTTTTTTTATTTAGACGCAGGATGTAAACATGTTTTTTATTTAGACGCAGGATGTAAACATGTTTTTTATTTAGACGCAGGATGTAAACATGTTTGTTTTTTATTAGACGCAGGATGTAAACATGTTTGTTTTTTATTTAGACGCAGGATGTAAACATGTTTGTTTTTTATTTAGACGCAGGATGTAAACATGTTTGTTTTTTATTTAGACGCAGGATGTAAACATTTTTATTTAGACGCAGGATGTAAACATGTTTGTTTTTTATTTAGACGCAGGATGTAAACATGTTTGTTTTTATTTAGACGCAGGATGTAAACATGTTTGTTTTTATTTAGATGCAGGATGTAAACATGTTTGTTTTTATTTAGACGCAGGATGTAAACATGTTTGTTTTTTATTTAGATGCAGGATGTAAACATGTTTGTTTTTATTTAGACGCAGGATGTAAACATGTTTGTTTTTATTTAAACACAGGATGTAAACATTTTATTTAGACGTAGGATGTAAACATGTTTCTATTTAGATGCAACATGTAAAACATGTTTATATTTATTTAGACGCAGGATGTAAACATGTTTGTTTTTATTTAGACGCAGGATGTAAACATGTTTTTTATTTAGACGCAGGATGTAAACATGTTTTTTATTTAGACGCAGGATGTAAACATGTTTGTTTTTATTTAGACGCAGGATGTAAACATGTTTGTTTTTATTTAGACGCAGGATGTAAACATGTTTGTTTTTATTTAGACGCAGGATGTAAACATTTTATTTAGACGCAGGATGTAAACATGTTTGTTTTTTATTTAGACGCAGGATGTAAGACGCAGGATGTAAACAGGTTTGTTTTTATTTAGACGCAGGATGTAAACAGGTTTGTTTTTTATTTAGACGCAAGATGTAAACATGTTTGTTTTTATTTAGACGCAGGATGTAAACATGTTTGTTTTTATTTAGACGCAGGATGTAAACATGTTTGTTTTTATTTAGACGCAGGATGTAAACATGTTGTTTTTTATTTAGACGCAGGATGTAAACATGTTTTTTATTTAGACGCAGGATGTAAACATGTTTGTTTTTTATTTAGACGCAGGATGTAAACATGTTTGTTTTTTATTTAGACGCAGGATGTAAACATGTTTGTTTTTTATTTAGACGCAGGATGTAAACATGTTTGTTTTTATTTAGACGCAGGATGTAAACATGTTTGTTTTTTATTTAGACGCAGGATGTAAACATGTTTGTTTTTATTTAGACGCAGGATGTAAACATGTTTGTTTTTTATTTAGACGCAGGATGTAAACATGTTTGTTTTTATTTAGACGCAGGATGTAAACATGTTTGTTTTTATTTAGACGCAGGATGTAAACATGTTTGTTTTTATTTAGACGCAGGATGTAAACATGTTTGTTTCTGAGTTACTGGAGGATTCAGCTGCTCTATACTGTCTCACACACTGACTGTCTCGCACATTGACTGTCTCACACACAGACACACACAGCAATTGTCTCACTGACTGACTGTCTGACTGACTCATTATCTGACACTCTTACTGATTGTCTCATTGACTGACTGTCTCACTGACTGACTGTCTCACTGACTCATTATCTGACACTGACTGTCTCACTGACTCATTATCTGACACTATCTGACTGTCTCACACACTGACCGTCTCACACACTGCCTGTCTCGCGCGCCGACTGTCTCGCGCGCCGACTGTCTCGCGCGCCGACTGTCACGCGCCGACTGTCGCGCGCCGACTGTCTCGCACGCCGACTGTCTCGCGCGCCGACTGTCTCGCGCGCCGACTGACTGTCTCCCACACAGACACACACAGCAATTGTCTCACTGAATGACTGTCTCACTGACGGTCTGTCTCACTGCCGGTCTGCCGGCAGGTTGTCTTTTATTAAACTTTCTGGCTTCATCTTGTTTTTACGCGTCTCTTTATTATTTTCTCTTAGTAAAAATATTCTGTTGTTTTTGTACGAGGGGACATTTTATGCAAAAACATCAAAAATGATTTGGTAAATATTTAGATTTGTCTTCAGATATTTGTCAACAAGCCGGTGTTTCAAACGTCTGACCGATTTACAGCGACTCTTTCTGCTCACAGCTCACAGATTAACATAAAGAATTTAACGTAAAGAATTTAACGCAGAGATCTTAACGAGCAGCAACTCACCTGGAACTAGAGCTTCCACTTTATTGGCCCTTCAAAATAAAGTTCAAGAGATTCTTGTTTTTATTAATTTACTTTTGGAAAACCGCTTTTGTGTTTCAGAACCAAGTTAAAAATGAAAAAGACTAATGACCACATTATTCTTTAAATTGACCCATTTTAACTATAGACTGAATGTTCAACAGCCACTGCCCATTCTTCTTCGTGTTCTGACCCACTGTCCCAGCAGAAGACGTTGGACAGAACTGAGTTGTGCAGATTGAAATGTGACGTTTGGGTCCACCTTGAGGGAAATGTTCTGGATGTTCTGGGCTCTTCTGCCTCACTAACCTGCTGGTTCTGTCTGGGTTTGCAGGCTGCATGGGGATCTGGACTTGATGCATGTCTCTGTTGCATGACAGCAGCGAGTCTTGTTGTGGGACTGAGCGCACGGCGTCCACCATGGCTCAGACCGTGCACGTGAACGGCAGCGAAACAGGTAAACCCGCTTGTTTTTTTTGTTGATCTTTAACCCGTTTATGCTAACGTTTGTTTTTCTAGACTTTTAGAGTTGACGAGTAGATCTGTTCGTGTTTTAAGAGGAGTTCAGTGCCGGGTTCAGCTCGACCCGGGCCCGTCCTGCTTGGATTACCCTGCAGACTGAACGGTTCAGTGTGGAACCGTTGGTCACATGATCAGAAGGTGGAGCCGTGACGGGTCGGATCCTGTGTAGCATAGAAGTGGAACAGATGTTTCAGTGGAACAGATGTTTCAGGCCTGCTCACTGTTTTCATAGTCAAATTTATACAAAATAACTTTATTTATAAAGCCCCTTAAAAACACAGTTGGCCAAAGTGCTACACAAACACAAACAAGCAATTTGTGCTTCAAATGAATGAATAAAAAAGCAGCTGTAGTTAATAATAATAATAATAATGAATTCAATTTATAACGCACTTTTCATTAATGAAAATCTCAAAGTGCTACACGGTGCAACAGAAATTAAATGTCAATAAAACAAGTAATAAAACAAGTAAAATCAATAACAGTATCAACTAAGAACAAAAGTAGAATCATGAGGAGGTAGAGTATGCTCGGTTGAAAAGAAAGGTCTTCAAGCCACTCTTAAAGTCAACCACAGACTGTGGGACCCTCAGACAGTCAGGAAGAGAGTTCCACAGGCGGGGGGCAGCCACACAGTTCAGGTTCTGTGTCTCATGGACGCTTCACGTAGAAGATTAACTGAAAACCTTTTAGTTCGAATCAAAGTTCGTCAGGTTAGGTTTGTGCCAAGTTGGTTCACGTTGTCTCGGTGCAGCGCACGTTGTCTCTGTGCAGCGCACGTTGTCTCGGTGCAGCGCACGTTGTCTCGGTGCAGCGCACGTTGTCTCGGTGCAGCGCACGTTGTGTTCGGTCCTCAGCCTCAGTAACCGTGTTTCCATCTATTTTCATTTCGAATTTTGAGCTAAATTTTGAAATCTCGCAAAAATGTAAATACAAATTAATGCGGATCAGAAGTGTTTCCATCAACTGGCTTGAATCGCATCTACCGGGCCACGCACAGCGTCATTACGTCAGACGTCAGCGTTACGCATGTCTACAGTAAACAGGAAGTAGCGGTTGAAAACAGAACCCGGCCACACATCTCGTCAAAATGGAGAGAATATTTCAGGTACGTGTTGCTATCGGGCAAGTTGTATTTATTCTGTCATGCCAACTAGTTTTAGCGATGTTACATGTTGTCCGGAGCGGAAACAGCTGAACGTCACGTGACGTGAATGTTCGCTACGGCAGAACTGAGTCGGCAAATCTGTTTCCATCTGTCGTTTTGCGCATCTGCTCATTTTCGAAGATCCCAAAAACCACCTCAAGCGAGCGTATAAACTTTTTGGCGAATTTGAGGAAGTAAATTCGCATTTTGCCGTTTCCATTAAGCTTTTCTGCTGCAATACTTCAAAATGCGCATCTAGAAACCTTGATGGAAACACGGCTAGTGTGAAACAGTTTAACAGTCGAGGAGTTTCTCTGAACTCCTCCCTGCAGGTGGAGAACATTCCTGACAAGTTTCTTAGCAGGAAGCTTTGTTCTTTTAAATCCTTTCAGGAATGTGCACAGGTTCAGTGCAGCACGTTTCCTCCAGAACCAGGTTCTGTGGAGCACGCCGCCTCCAGAACACGCTACTGTACCAGCAGCAGGCACAGATGGAGACCTTCAGTTCACACGTTTGAAGCCATGGATGCGTTAGAATGTTATGTAGATGGTTTTATTTCACAGAACATCTGCTTACATCCACCCCTCTGGTTCACCCAGCTGCCCTTCAGCGTTCTCCGGTCGTTCTCCGGTCGTTCTCCGGTCGTTCTCCGGTTAACTTTATTTGTAAAGCTACTTCAGTGGAGAAGCTGGAGTTCAGTGCAGTCGGTGATCCGGTCATTTTTTAGCATTTAGTTTGAGTTTTAAACGTTGGTCTTTGTTGAGCTTCAGACAGCTGTGCTTGATAAACTTATTGAAGGATTAACTCCTTGGTGGAACAAAGTTCTTCAAACAAATCTCCTGAAGCTCTGATCTCAGATGGTGAAGGTCTGTTGTGCTCCAGAATATTTACTGTAGTTTATTTTTATTCCAGAGATTGTTGTATTTTATGATAAAAGATGGACTGAGATAATTTATTAAGAACTTTATTTAAAACAAAGATGGCCGACATGATGTTTGAGCAGGAAAATATTTAAAAAATGTTCGATCTGGGTGGAGCTGGGCACAATGTGGGCGGGGCTATGCAACAAATCAATGTGGTGAATTAAAGACGATTAAGCTGTGTAGAAAAACGAGCGTTGATGTTTTGGCTGCTGACCTCTGACCTCACCTTTAATGTTTGTATTCGGGACGACTGATGTTTCTGTTTGAAGTTCTTCATGGTGAGACTTGGATCAAAAACCGTTTGACTTTTCCTGGACGCTAATTAAACTTCGAGGCAGCAGCAGGAAATGTCAGGCTGCACTGAGACGGTCGTGTGTTGAACTGAAGATGTTTGGACCTGAACATCCATCAGATGCATCCTCATTGTTCTGAGATGTTCAGCTGAGGTTCTGCAGGTGGATCTACCTGCTGAACCTCAGAGGTCAGCCGTGGTCTTTATGCAGCAGCAACGTGTTTCACATCGTCCTGAAGCTCAAACTGACGTCGTCAGAAGTTTAAAACATGTTTGAAAACACAATCAGCGAGGTTCTGTTTTGTTTCTCTGATTATTTCCTCGTTCGTTGTTCTGATGACAGGAAGTCGAAGCTCCTCCCATCCTCCAGCCGAGTCACATGATCCAACGAGGACCAGAACTTTACAGCTCTAATAAGACAAGAACCTCTGGAGCGTACAGGTCCAAGTTTTAGATGACAAAGAAATAAATGCAGTTTTAGTTTTAGGAGGGCAGCATGGTGGTGCAGTGGTTAGAGCTGTGGCCTCACAGCATGGAGGTCGCAGGTTTGACTCCCAGCCTGTTTGTGGAGTTCCGCTGTGATAAATGAGTGATTTTTATTTTATTTTTTATTTTATTAAGTTTATTCATTTTAAAATAGAACACAAAACAATCATACAAGTGACTATACAATATAAAGATATAAAATGAAGGGTAGCAGAATGAAGAGAAAATCTTAATATATCTGCTCCCTTTTCCAAACAGTCAATTCAAACAAAAAAATCATCAACAAGTAACAGAATAAAAAAGAACAACTCATATAATTATCAAACTACAAAATAACACGCAAAATACTATTTCATATATATTTTTGTAATAATTTTGGTTTTGATCATATTCTTGAATGTAGACATTGATTTTGCATTTTTAATTGCCGTATCCAAATCGTTCCACAAACCAATTCCCTGAATTGATGTTGACCGACCCCTCGAACTGGTTCTATATTTCAGTTTAACAAAAATCTGTTCCCTTAAGATTATAACAGCTTTGACGTTTAACAAAAAGTATTTGGATATTAAATGGTAGTTCTTTTTTATGAGCTCTATACATAACTGACAAGATATTATAATCCACCAAGTCATGAAACTTTAAAAACTTCAAATTGGTGAAATAATGTGCTTGATGGATGGCAATAATTGTTTCTGGTAATTATTCTTTTAGCTCTTTTCTGTAACAAAAAACAGGTTCCGTAAATGTTTTACATAATACAATAAATTATATGTGGAACAATAATTGTGTTGTGCAACAAGTAGAGAGCTTTATCATTTAACAGGTTCCTGACTTTGTACAGAACGGCAATAGATCTCGCTATCCTTGTCTTAACAGAATTCATGTGATGTTTCCACATCAGTTTGTCGTCAATGACACCCAGAAATTTCACTTCACTTACACGATGGATCTCAACACCATCGATCATGAAAGGAATATCAATAGGTTTTTTTTTCAAACTAAAAATCATTTACAGTATTTAGTTTTATCTAAATTAATTTATTTAGTTTAAACCAATTTTGTATTTTTACTAATTCTATCTTCATAAACTCAAAAATCTGTTTCATATCATGTCCAAAACAAAAAAATATGTCATCAGCAAAAAGGATACATTTGAGGAGTCCTGACACTTTAACCAAGTTGTTAACGTACAGAATGAATAATTTTGGTCCAATTATAGATAGAATAAATATTACACTGTGTTGACGAATAAATATTAAACTCTGTGTTGACGTCCGCACGTTTTATCATCTGTTTTCAAACCGTTGGATGTTTTCAGCGCAGACTCTCCTCTGTAACTGCTCCAGACGGGGCGAAACACTTCGGCTTTGTTTCAGCCACTTCGGCTTCTTTATGAACATTCAGACACTTACTTGTCTGGTTGGAGCAGAAACAAAATGGCCGACGGCAGCCTGATTTATTCTGTCTCTGGGGGAGCTCAGTGTTTGTTGTTGAGAAGCCCAGTTTGGTGTAAAATCAGCAGAAGATTGATGAGGAAGCTGCTCTTTCAGAGCAAACAGCCGGACGGCTCGGAGGCTCCCAGAAGCCGAAGTCGCTGCAGCTTCTGGATTAAACTCGTTAAAAAAATTTAAAATTTAAAAAAGAGAAATTTTACCACGTTCAGGACAACCCTGGGTGTTTTTCAGGAGTTTGATTCAGAGCAGATGTTCTGTGGAGCTGGAGCCACAGATGGAGATTAAATCTGACTGAATTGTGTGGCCCCCATCTGAGACTCGTTTTAATCCTAATCTGATTCTAATCTGAGTTTAACTGAGAGAAGTTCAGTTTGAACCTCCACCTGGAGCTCACTTTAACTCTTTGTTTTACTGGTTTTATTTTGTAGGACTTGCTAGAATTTTTGTGATACTCCACAAACGTGGCTCAGTTGGTAGAACTGCCACTTCACAACGAGAAGGTTGTCGGATCGAATCCCGGTTGAGGACATTTCTGGGCGAAGTTTGCGTGTTCTCTCCGTGCTGCGTGGGATTTCTCCGGGTACTCCGGTTTCCTCCCACAGAACAAAAACATGCATGTTAGACTGATTGGTAACTCTGAATTGTTCCAGGGTGCTAGGTACGGTACTTCTGGTTCTGGACCTGGCTCCAGTGACCCCCGCGGCCCGGGAAGGAAGAAGCGGCTAAAGATTGATGGAAATAATCCTCGGGATATTTTAGAAAAAAAACAAAAAGCAAGATCTTAATAAGAGGATTTGAGTGAAAATTAGAGAGAAGCAGTAAAAATCCAAATGTAGCTAAAGGGCAAGCGTTTCCTCCACCGATGGTTCTGTTTGGAGGTTCTGGTTCTGAGCTCTTTACCTTCTCGTGGTGTTTCGTCATGTTGGTGGAGCTTCGTTTGGAAGTTGCACTTGGCTGATAAATTCCAGATTCCTGCCGTGCAGTTTAACGCAGAGAGGTTTCTGCTGAAAGTGTTAACACATTCTCAGACCGCGGGCCAAGAACCGGGGACCCGACCCTGCGGGGCCGAGGTTTGTGTGCTTCTACACTGAATCCCTGTCAAACAGCGGATCAGCTGTTTCCAACGGCAGCAGCGTCCTCGTGTGACGGTGATGTCATCACTCAGCTGTTCGGGGGCCTTGGCGGTCCGACAGGAAGACAACATGAGCAGTCAGTCCTCGTACCACGAGGGGAGTCCTGCAGACCCGCCTGACCCGGATCCTTTATGACAAAACAATCAGCAGAAAAACACAACGAGCTTTTTTGTGTCCACGAGCAGAAACGTGCACGAACTTCATTTAACTGCAGAGAATCGTCTGAAGCTCCGATTCTGTAATGACAGATCAGTCTTTAAACGTTGAAGCTGCTTTTCTTAACAATAAACTGTAGAAACATCCACCGTGCAAATATTTTTACTGTAGGACCATCTACAGTACAAATACTTTCTGTAGGACAATTTGCAGTATACATATTTTTACTGTAGGATTATCTACAGTATAAATATTTTTACTGTGGAACCATCCACCGTACAACTATTTTTACTGTAGGACCATCTGCAGTGAAAAAACTTTCTGTAGGACCTTCTGCAGTATACATATTTTTACTGTGGAACCATCCACCGTACAAATATTTTTACTGTGGAACCATCCACATGAACTGTATGAACTGTATGTTCATACATCACCAAGTGCATTGATGATGTAACCAACCTTAAAACCATCACTGTTCGGGCTAACCAGAAGCCATGGCTGACAGCTGAGGTTTACAGACTCCTGAGAGCCAGGAATGCTGCCTTCAAAGCGGGAGATCAGGTGGGCCTGAGGGCAGCCAGAAACAACCTGGACCGGGGCATCAGAAAGGCAAAGAAGCAGTATTCTGGGAAAATAGCTCACCGTTTCAAGGACAGCAGGGATACACGCAGTCTGTGGCAGGGAATACAGACCATCACAAACTACAAACCACCCCCCCAGACCTGTGACAGCTCAGCCTCTGCGCTGAATGAACTGAATGAGTTTTTTGCTCGGTTCGAGGCAAGTAACAGCACACCAGCACATAAACTCCCCCCCTCTCCTGATGGCCAGGTGCTGACGCTGTCCTCAGACAGCGTAAGGCGATCATTCATAAAGATTAACGCCCGGAAGGCCTCTGGTCCTGACAACATACCTGGTCGTGTGCTGAAGGACTGTGCAGGGGAACTCGCAGCGGTCTTCACGGACATCTTTAACATCTCACTGAGCCAGGCCATCGTCCCCACCTGTTTCAAAGCCACCACCATCATCCCTGTCCCAAAGAAGGCAACGCCCGCATGCCTCAATGACTATCGCCCAGTAGCACTCACCCCCATCCTGATGAAGTGCTTTGAACGGCTAGTCATGAAAAGCATCACATCTGTCCTCCCTGACTCCCTGGATCCCTTCCAATTTGCATACCGACCTAATCGCTCAACCGACGATGCCATCTCCTCTGCCCTTCACACAGCTCTCACACATCTGGACACGAAGGACTCCTATGTTAGAATGTTGTTCATCGACTTCAGCTCGGCATTTAACACCATCATCCCCCAACAGCTCATCCTTAAACTGGACAGTCTGGGGCTGAACACCTCAATGTGTAACTGGCTGCTAGACTTCCTGACCGGGAGACCACAGACAGTACGGATCGGGAGTAACACATCTAGCACCATCACATTGAACACAGGGGCCCCACAAGGATGTGTGCTGAGCCCCCTTCTATTCACCCTGCTAACACACGACTGCACACCATCGTACAGCTCCAACCACTTCATCAAGTTTGCGGACGACACAACAGTGGTGGGTCTCATCAGCAACAACGATGAGACGGACTACAGGAACGAGGTGAGCCGCCTGGCCTTGTGGTGCGGACACAACAATCTCACTCTCAACGTGGAGAAGACAAAGGAGATTGTTGTGGACTTCAGGAAGAGGGATGCCCAACATCCCCCTCTGACCATCAACAGCACCGCAGTGGAGAGAGTAGACAGCACCAAGTTCCTGGGAGTGCACGTCTCAAAGGACCTGTCCTGGAGCAGGAACACTGCAGCACTGGCAAAGAAGGCTCACCAGCGTCTCTACTTTCTCCGCAAGCTGAAAAGGGCTGGAGCTTCAACCCCCATCATGAGCACCTTCTACAGAGGTGCCATAGAAAGTGTCCTGACCAGCTGCATCACTGTGTGGTTTGGTGCATGTACTGCATCATGCCGCAAGAGCCTCCAGCGCATTGTGAGAGCAGCTGAGAAGATCGTGGGCACCTCCTTGCCCTCACTGCAGGACTTACACAGCAAACGCCTCAATCGGAAAGCCCACCGCATGGCAGGTGATCCCACACACCCACTACACAGCTGCTTCAGACTGCTGCCATCAGGGAGGAGACTGAGGAGTCTCCAGGCTCGAACCAGCAGACTGAGAGACAGCTCTGTTCATCAGGCAGTCAGAATGCTAAACACTCTGCCTGCTCTGCCTCCCCTCCCATTTGAACTGCCTTAACACTAAAACTTTCTCACATATTATCACTCAACACAAAGTTTTTAACACTAGACTCTGTGTCATCAAACGGGTTAATCACTAAACTCTCGGTCATGTGCTCATACAGTTTGCACTACTTCTCATACTTGCACTAATGTCTGTATTACATCACTGCCTATAATCATAATACTGTTTACATTCTCTGTTTACATTTATTAATACTGTTTACTTTTATTACTACTGCTTACATGTAATTACTACTGTTTACATTTATTTACACTACTCTAATATCTACACCACTGCTGGTACATATACAGTGTGCTCTGAACGGTCTTATTTAGGGATGCCCAATGTGCCTTACTGCATATGCCACTTTTTGCCTCTACAACAACATCAACTACTACCTCATACATATACTGTGTACATTGACTCATACGCTGCTTTGCCACTTTGCAAATGTCAATGCTAGAAACCTTTAGTTTATTTTAGTTATACTTTTTATACTCTTTTTTTATACTAGTATGCAAAAACTCAGGACAATATTATGTTCATTAAATGTTTAATGTTTTAGTTTTAGAGTTGGTGTAAATTTTCATACTCTTATACCACTATGCAAAAAACTCAGGACAGTGTTAGTTTTACTATTTTATGCTTATGTCTATTATTATATGTTTCAGTGTTTCAATGTTTAGATGTTTACTGTTGCACCGAGGGACTGAGAGAAACGCAATTTCGGTCCTGTGTATGTCCTGCACTGTACATATTGCAGATCTGACAATAAAGTTGACTTTGACTTTGATCCACCGTACAAATATTTTTACTGTGGAACCATCCACCGTAAAACCATTTTTACTGTAGGACCATATACAGTACAAATACTTTCTGTAGGACCATCTGCAGTATAAATATTTTTACTGTGGAACATCTCTACAGCATACATTTTTACTGTAGGACCATCTGCAGTATAAATATTTTTACTGTGGAACCATCCACCATACAAATATTTTTACTGTGAAACCATCCACCATACAAATATTTTTACTGTGAAACCATCCACCCTACAAATATTTTAGCTGTAGGACCATCTACAGTACAAATACTTTCTGTAGGACCATCTGCAGTATACATATTTTTACTGTGGAACATCTCTACAGCATACATTTTTACTGTAGGACCATCTGCAGTATAAATATTTTTACTGTGGAACCATCCACCGTACAAATATTTTTACTGTAGGACCATCTACAGTGCAAATACTTTCTGTAGGACCATCTACAGCAAAAGTTTTTACTGTAGGACCATCTGCTGTAGAAATATTTTTACTTTTATCTCTTAACTGGAAGTATTTTTATAGCAAATTACCTGAAAAATAAACTGTGTAAAGAAAATTAAAGTTTGATGCGATTGGGTTGAGTTTAAATTACAAAACAACAAACATTTTGTTTTCCTGTTGAAACAATAAAAAGTTCAAACATTTCAACGGATGGATTTTATAAACGAGAACTTTTGGTTTTCATGGCGACACATGGATTCATCTGTTCCTAGATTTATTTATTTTTACCCACTTCTCCTTTCTGGGTCTTGGAGCTGGTGTGTCTCCAGCAGATGCTGTGCGTGAGACAGTGGACACCCCGGACACGTCTCCTGTCCGTCTCCTGTCCATCACAAGGACATGTGGAGATACGTGGAGACGTTCCTGCGTTGAACGACCTTGCTTTGGTGAAACAGAGTTTAAATCTGACAGGACTGATGAGCTAACGGCTAGTCAGAGCCCTGCTGAAACGACTTCAGTCAACAAAGTTTCACAGCGTCTTTTATGAACTTTAACCTCTCTGTCAGTTTCTGACCGTACGGTTGTTTCTGCAGAGCTCAGGGCTCATCTGTGCATGCAGATACTGTAGCAGTAGCTTGCTGTAGCACTTCCTGTGCAGTCTGGGGGCACTTCCTGTCTCATGTTCCTGCTGGACTAACCGTGTTAAACAGACGGTGATGTAAGAGTTTATCTATCTGTGGTTTTAAAGTTTGTTGTTTTGAGTTGGCAGTGATCCAGTGTGGTTCTGTTCAGACGACTGGGTGTATAGGTCGCACCTTTTTATGGTTTTTTTCAAGGCCTGCAACCTATACTCAGGTGCGACCTATATATGGCTTGTTATCACTTTCGGTGAAACAAATGTTTAAATCCAGCTCATTTCACAATTACGTTCGTTTATTAAGGAAAACTTCAGCTCAGACATATATTTGCTATAATTTTTATCAAACAAATAACTGTTTTTAAGTGTTAATCTTCTTTAAAGCCTTGCTGTGCGCTCCTGTGGCAGACATTTGCAGCAGAGCTAAACGTAGGTGCAACCTATCTAGGCATTTTTCCAATCTATTGGTGATAATTGGACAATGCGACCTATACACCAGAAAATACTGTAGTCTTTAGCTCCTCCGTCCTTTCAGAATTAAACTCACGTCGATCACAGAGCTATCTACAACCGGTTTCACACTGTTCACAGTATGCCACTTCAAAATGTCTGAACTATCACTTTAACCTCAAACTAGAAAATAATATTTTTACAGTGAAAATGAGAGAATGAATCAAATATAAACGTCTTTTTAAAGTTAATCTTTGAGCTTTTATTGTGACTAACACTAATGTCAGGTTTAATCTAAAGAACGAAGACCAGGCTGATGAACAGCATGAACTGTGGGTCGGGCTGGTTCTGGTCGGGCAGTGCTCTGCAGAGTGGATCAGTGGTTTATATGAACTGAGCTGTTTGTCTCAGAACAGGCTGTTATTGTTGCAGCGCCCCCTCCCTCTGCTGAATAACTCCTCTTATTTGGAAAGGGAAGTGCCCGGCTCAGGGGCTGCTGTGATTGGACGAAGCAGCCGTCCAATAGGACGTCAGAGAGGACTTTACACCAGCACAGAAACTTTTTTTTCTTCTTCTGTGGAGAGGGGCGAGAACCGGGCTGATCGCAGTTCTGTTTGCTTCAGGAAAAGATACGACTGCAGAGCCTGCTGTCAGTCTGGGTGAGTCGAGCTTCAACAACCTGGAGCTGAAGGGTCCTGGCTCCTGAACCTGGGGGCTTCTGGCTCTTGAAGCTTGGGGCTTCTGGCTCCTGAACCTGGGGGCTTCTGGTTCCTGGAGCTGGGAACTTCTGGCTCCTGAAGCTGTGAACTTCTGGCTCCTGAAGCTGTAAACTTCTGGCTCCTGAAGCTGTAAACTTCTGGCTCTTGAAGCTGGGGGCTTCTGGTTCCTGGAGCTCTTCTGGTTCCTGGAGCTGGGAACTTCTGGCTCCTGAACCTGAGGGTATCAGGCTCCAGAAGCTGTAAACTTCTGGCTCCTGAAGCGGAAGGTTTCGGGCTCATGGAGCTGAAGGTTTCGGTCTCCTGGAGCTGAAGGTTTCGGGCTCCTGGAGCTGAAGGTTTCGGGCTCCTGGAGCTGAAGGTTTCGGGCTCCTGGAGCTGAAGGTTTCGGGCTCCTGGAGCTGAAGGTTTCGGGCTCCTGGAGCTGGGAACTTCTGGCTCCTGGAGCTGAAGGTTTCGGGCTCCTGGAGCTGGGAACTTCTGGCTCCTGGAGCTGAAGGTTTCGGGCTCCTGGAGCCGAAGGTTTCGGGCTCCTGGAGCTGGGAACTTCTGGCTCCTGGAGCGGACGGTTTCGGGCTCCTGGAGCGGAAGGTTTCGGGCTCCTGGAGCGGAAGGTTTCGGGCTCCTGGAGCGGACGGTTTCGGGCTCCTGGAGCGGAAGGTTTCGGGCTCCTGGAGCGGACGGTTTCGGGCTCCTGGAGCGGACGGTTTCGGGCTCCTGGAGCGGAAGGTTTCGGGCTCCTGGAGCTGACGGCTGGGCGGTCCACAGAGGAAAAGAACATTCTGTTTATATCCAGCCAGTTTTTTTTTTCTCTTTAGTGGCTTTGAGTTCCAGGCATACCAAGAACCACTCGCTGTATTTAGCCAACAGACTGAACGTGTTGTTGTTCTGTGAGCTCAGAGTGGACTGTGTTCGCACTTTGATTGGTTTCAGCTCTGTCTTCATGTTTTCTGTAAACATGTGTTGACAGAAGATGGATTTTGGACCAGAGTATTGACTCTGTGGCCTCCTTGTTTTCTCTGTAAACAGATTGTTGTGAGGTTCAGACACTGCAACAGGTTAAAATTTAACCAGAGTTTTAACCAGACGTCAGCTGTTGAGTTGATTTCACTTTTTGTGGCCGACTTTAATCATCTGTTGTCAAAAAGTTCATCCCTCGAGCTTTCCCGGACGCGTTTGGACTTGAACTGACAGATTAAGGCTCACTGGTCATAGAAACATACCTGACATGCTGTTTCAGAGGCTTTAGAATGGCCTTTTCTTTTAAAGATGTATATTTAATATCTTTACATTTTGGGTTTTTGTTTTGGGCAAATCCACAGCTACAAAAATGCAAAAGTCCTGATCCAGTCTAGTGTTTTACTGTTGTCCTTCCAAAGATCCAGACCTTCTTGTGGTCTGGACTAACAGTTCTTCAGACTTCCTGAGAAAAAAAAAAACTTTTAAAAGTTTATCTTTGGACTTTGGATGCTTTTTCTCTCAATTTCTGTTGTCAACATTTTCAGAGGAATGTTTTGAACTCTGACCTCTTTCAGCCAAAAAGACTAAACTGGTGCGATGGATCGGAGCTGTCAGCACAGATCAGACACGTCGACAAAGAATCAGTTTTAAAGTTCTCCCGTTCACAAACAAGGACTGAAGCTGAGAAAATGCAGGAAAAAGTCCAAAGAAATACTAAAACTTTAGCTAATTATTGTCAATAGAGTACTAGCCAACTTCAGCTCAGTATCAAATAGCAGAACTTGACCAATTTTAGCTCTGTAGCGTATAGCAGAAGTTGACCAACTTTAGCTCTGTCGCGTATAACAGAAGTTGACCAAATTTAGCTCCGTAGTGTATAGAAGTTGACCAACTTTATCTCTGTAGCATATAGAAGGTGACCAATTTTAGCTCTGTAGCATATAGAAGTTGACCAACTTTAGCTCTGTAGCATATAGAAGGTGACCAATTTTAGCTCTGTAGCATATAGAAGTTGACCAACTTTAGCTCTGTAGCGTATAGAAGAAGTTGACCAACTTTAGCTCAGTAGCATAAAGAAGTCAACCAACTTTAGCTCGGTAGCATATAGAAGAAGTCAACCAAATTTAGCTCAATAGCGTATAGAAGTTAACCAACTTTAGCTCGGTAGCGTATAGCAGAAGTTGACCAACTTTAGCTCTGTAGCATATAGCAGAAGTAGACCGAATTGAGCTCAGCAGCGTATAGAAGTCGACTAACTTTAGCTCGGTAGCGTATAGCAGAAGTTTGACAACTTTAGCTCGGTAGCCTATAGCAGAAATTGACCAACTTTAGCTCAGTAGCGTATAGAAGTCTACCAATTTTAGCTCTGTCGCATATAGCAGAAGTTGACCAACTTTAGTTCGGTAGCGTATAGCAGAAGTTGACCAACTTTAGCTCGGTAGCGTATAGCAGAAGTTGACCAACTTTAGCTCTGTAGCATATAGCAGAAGTTGACCAACTTTAGTTCTGTAGCATATAGCAGAAGTTGACCAACTTTAGCTCGGTAGCATATAGCATAAGTTGACCAACTTTAGCTCGGTAGCATATAGCATAAGTTGACCAACTTTAGCTCGGTAGCATATAGCATAAGTTGACCAACTTTAGCTCGGTAGCATATAGCAGAATTTGACCAACTTTAGCTCAGTAGCGTATAGCAGAAGTTGACCAACTTTAGTTTGGTAGCATATAGCACAAGTTGACCAACTTTAGCTCAGTAGCGTATAACAGAAGTTGACCAACTTTAGTTCGGTAGCGTATAGCAAAAGTTGACCAACTTTAGTTCGGTAGCGTAAAGCAGAAGTTGACCAACTTTAGCTCAGTAGAGTATAGCAGAAGTTGACCAACTTTAGCTCTCTAGTGTATAGCAGAAGTTGACCAACTTTAGCTCGGTAGCTTATCGCAGAAGTCGACTAACTTTAGCTCGGTAGCTTATAGCAGAAGTTAACCAACTTTAGCTTGGTAGCTTGTAGCAGAACTTGACCGACTTTAGCTCGGTAGCTTATAGAAGTCGACTAACTTTAGCTCGGTAGTGTATATCAGAAGTTGACCAACTTTAGCTCAGTAGCATATAGAAGCCGACTAACTAGCTCAATAGAGTATAGCAGAAGTTGACCAACTTTAGCTCTCTAGTGTATAGCAGAAGTTGACCAACTTTAGCTCGGTAGCTTATCGCAGAAGTCGACTAACTTTAGCTCGGTAGCTTATAGCAGAAGTTAACCAACTTTAGCTCGGTAGCTTATAGCAGAAGTTGACCAACTTTAGCTCGGTAGCTTATAGCAGAAGTCGACTAACTTTAGCTCGGTAGCTTATAGCAGAAGTTGAACAACTTTAGCTCGGTAGCTTATAGCATAAGTTGACCAACTTTAGCTCAGTAGCGTATAGCAGAAGTCGACCGAATTTAGCTCAGTAGCTTATAGAAGTCGACTAACTTTAGCTCGGTAGTGTATATCAGAAGTTGACCAACTTTCGCTCAGTAGCATATAGAAGTCGACTAACTTTAGCTCGGTAGTGTATATCAGAAGTTGACCAACTTTAGCTCTGTAGCATATAGCAGAAGTTGACCAACTTTAGCTCAGTAGCTTATAGCAGAAGTTGACCAGCCTATAGCAGAAGTTGACCAACTTTAGCTCGGTAGCGTATAGCAGAAGTTGACCAACTTTAGCTCGGTAGCGTATAGCAGAAGGTGACCAACTTTAGCTCTGTAGCGTATAGCAGAAATGTTGATGTATATTTTGCTTTAAGAAGTTTTTTTTTTGTGCCTTCTCTTTCAGAACGAGCCCAAACATGCACGAACGCTGGAGAGAAGGACTCCTACTATGTTGAAACTCCTTATGGTTTCCAGTTGGACCTGGATTTCCTGAAATATGTCGATGACATTGAAAGAGGAAACACCATCAGGAAGCTGAGTATCACAAAAAAGCCCAAAGTGGCTAAACCTCAGGGTGTTATCAGTGAAGTTGGCAGTCGGTCTGATTGGACCTCCACAGACTCTCTGTCCTCATCCAACAGTGACGGCAAACAGTCCCCGGTCTTCTTCACCTCTAGGCCCCCAGATGCTCCTCTCCTGACCCCCACCCTCTCCAGGAAGACCTGTGAACTGCCCCCACATCCGTCCTTTTTGGGTGTCTCGAAGCAGAAGCAGCAGCTCCCACCTCCTTCACCGAAGTTGGCCTCGTGCCACAACCCCCTGGTGGAGAAGACCCTGATGGAGACTCGGCACCGTCTTGAACAGGAGCGACTCCTCATGCAGCAGCACAGTGAACCGCTGATGCCCCGTCGCCGCCTCGCCAGCTTTGGTGGAATGGGCTCCAGCAACTCTTTGTCATCTTACTCTGGTTCTGTTGGCCCGAGCCAGGTCTCCCCCAGCCCCCACCAGCAGCTGCCCATCAACAGCCTGTCTAATGGAGAGTATAACCATTACTACCCCCCATCGATGGGCAGCTCCATCCGCCACAGCCCCATGAGCTCCGGCGTGGCAACCCCAGTGACCAACGTCAGCCCGCTGCAGCTGCAGCAGATCCGAGAGCAGATGGTGGTGGCTCTGAAGAGGCTGAAGGAGCTGGAGGAGCAGGTGAAATCCATTCCTATCCTTCAGGTCAAGATCGCAGTCCTCCAGGAAGAGAAACGCCAGCTGGCCGCTCAGTCCAAACATCAAGGCTTCCGGAAGCGCTCGTACAGCGTAGGCAGCGCCAACCAGATGGAGGACCCTGGTTCTGTCCAAAAGGAAACCGAGCTTAAGATCGTTGAGCCAGAAGTCCAGGAGCAAAGCTCACAGCAGCTGGATGAGTTCCGACGTCTAGCCGCTGAGGTCCAAGCTCTCGAGAAGACCTCCAAGGAGAATAATGAAAACCTCCAAGCTCTCCAAAGAACCATCGGTGTTGTAACGGATGAAAACATGAGCAGTGTCTTCTCTGAGAAGAAGCAGCGAACAGAGCCCAGGCTAAAGGATGTGGGGGTGTTGACGGACCGGCTGGAGGTCCGGAGTGCGGCGGTTGTTGTGACCGAGGCCATGCTGGGTGTGACCAGCGAGGCTGAGAAGGAGGTCGAGCTCCAGCAGCAGACCATCGAAGCCCTCAAAGAGAAAGTCTACCGGCTGGAGGTGCAGCTGAAAGAAACCACTCACGACATGGAGATGGGGAAACTAAAACTGGAGCTCCACACCGCAGGGGGGTCCAGCAGGAAGAGGGCAGACAAAGGTTTGATGGTCAGGCCAGAGATGTACCACGCCTGCGTGGAGGCCAGAGTCCAGGTGCGCCATCAGGGCGTGGGCGACCACGTGGAGTTCAGCCACGTCGGCACGGGTCGAGCTCTGCAGACCAACACTGTGGGAGTGTCCTGTCGGCCCGGCGTGCGGAGCGTTTCCACGGGACCGGACCTCCCAATGGACTGGTGGGTGGTGCGGGAGCGTGTGGAAGTCCAGGACCAGTGTGTGGGGCGGCGGGTGGAGGTGTGCCACCAGCAGGTTGGCGTGGAGCTGAGTGTTTCAGAATCGGGTGTCAACACCGATGAGACCGTGGACAGTTTGGATCTCCGTCGAGACGAGACGCAGCGGAACAAAGAGTCCCGGTCCGTGGGCTGCGGAGACTGTTCTGTGGACGTCAAGGTGCTGGTGTCACAAGGAACTGACCCAGATCTGATCCACAAGGTGGACTCAGGAATCCTGGCTGTTCCTGAATCAGCAACGCAGCAGACCGGTACCGATGTGGACGTGACGAGCCGTTCCACCAACACGCAGACCGCCCAGTTAACGGACTCATTCACCAACGTGGAACTGGTGGTCTGCGATAAACAAACCAACACGGCAGCGCCGGAAACCAGAACCGTCGCTGCAGGAGACGGACTTGTTAAAGACGTCCCCACCACAGCCAAAACCCGTTCAGTGGCCGTGGGAACCACCACAGATCTGGGGTCGCTTCTTGGCATTTCCAGTTCAACCAGAACCAAAGAGTGTGGCGTGGGTCCGCTCAGCATCCACGACAACTCCCTGATCGGCCTAAAAACACGAAACATCGCGTGCGGTCCTTCCCAGGCGGCTGAAGCTGTGCCCGGCGCAGAGACGACGACCGCAGCTGCGCCGCTGCAGCCTGAAGGTGGCGCCGGCCTGGACCATTACATCGAGAGGGTCCAGAAGCTGCTGCAGGAGCAACAGATGCTGCTGGCGGAGAACTACAGCGAGCTGGCCGAGGCGTTCGGACAACCTCAGAGCCAGTTCGGCTCCATCAACAGTCAGCTGGTCAGCACGCTGTCCTCCATCAACTCTGTGATGAAGTACGGGAGCGCTGAGGACATCCTGGAGCTGAGCTCGGACTCCTGCAGAGGTAAGAACACCCCAACACCAGAACCAGCTGACATGTTCTGCTCCCACAGCCAGGTTCTGTTGGGCTGGGACCAGCTGGCAGCCTCGAGGAGGAAGTCTCCAAAGTATCTCCAATGTGTCCCCAAAACAACGTTGTGTTCTCAAATACAGTATAGGGTTGTAACGTACGCTAAAATCACATTTTGGTTCGGTTCAGTTTCAAGGAGGGCTCGGTTCGGTTTATTTCAGTACAAAAAAAGACAAAGATTTATAAAATGTTTATTTTGAAAATATTCCAAGTAAACAATACGTTTGTATAAAAATAAATAAAAGTGATATTTTAAATAAACAGTATTCTTTACAATAAACAAACTATACTAACAATAATAAAAATCTTAATAAATACAATAACAGTCGGAACCAGAACAATAAGCAGCAACAGACTGTTTACAATCTAACTAATCAAGTTTTAAGTTTTTGTTCAAAAAGACCAACTTGTCCACATTTTCTGCCAAAAGCACAGATCTAGTTGCAGTGAATATCTCCAGTGGTGGAGAAAATCATCTCAATAACAACAGTAGCAGCAGTGTGGCTGTATTTGTCCTCATTACTCACAACCTCTTCTTGAACCTGCTCCCCCAGGTGGGACAGGTCCCTGGAAAAGTTCAGAGTTCAGTCATCACACACTTCTTAGCTGCAGGTGATCTGGTGGAGTTCCCTGAAGAGGAAGAAGACTCAGCTGCTATCTCTGTCCCAGACTGGAAATAAAACACAAAGGGGTTAAAAAAATAAGTTAATAAGATTATAGATTAATTAAATAATGATTAATTGGATAATAATAATAAAAGAACAATGCCTCTTCTTGAACGGTTGTTATGAGGTGGTTGAATCTCTCGGTCGTCATAATCATCATCAGGGCTTGTTGATGATATCAGTTTGAGCTTTTTCATAAAGTGCTGAACTTTTTGTCTGAAGTGTTGACATGATGGATGTTGTAACGAGGCTCAATAACTTTAAAGCCGGAGCATCAACAACATTCAGACGTAGATCCAGATCTTTAAAAACTCCTACAGTTTGTGTTATTGCTCTGGACTGATCTGAATTACCTGATGGTTGTTTTGCTGTTCGTGTTAGCAACAAGCTGCTTTTCTGTGGAAGACAAGTTCACGTTCGGATGATGTCGTTTCAAGTCCGTTAACAAGTCAGACATGTTGCTGCTGCAGAGCCAATCTTCCTGAAACAACGTCCACGCACAGCTTTGGATTTGTTCACGTCTTTTAACAAGGAAGACATAATGTTCCCAAACATGAGACCGCAACGAGATGCTAGGCTGCTAATGCTATGCGTGCTGAAAGATAATAGCGCCGTGCTGCAACTCGCCTAGGAACTTGAGTTCCGCGGCGCATAATCTCCCGTTTATAAAAATTTTACAAGTGAAAAAATAACCGAAACGGTACGCAGGTGGACCGAACTGAACGTGCTGTACCGAAACGGTTCGGTACACCCACGTTTACCGTTACACCACTACTCAGACAAAAGTACTGAGTTTGATTCTGACCCGATAGTTGAGCAGCCTGGTCCACATTCAGAGAGTCAGAGCGTTCACATGTGGTCTAAAGAGAATCTGGATCAATCGGATGGACGGGCTAAAGTTCTGTGACCCTGAAAGAATGTTTGGACTCAACCCAGCAGTGAGCTCATTTCTGTTGGAGCCGCCCTCCCCGGTGCTGATTCACGGTTCTGGACCCGTTACGTAACGGGCCTTCGCTCCGGGCAGCAGATGAATGCAGCTCTGTGAGGCGGGTCGGTCTGTAGAACCAGCTGATGCTCTGCTCAGAACCAGATCTTTTTCAAACTGAAAAACTTTTTTAGTTTAATAAGTTTAATAAAAACTTTCACAGAAACTTTTATTTAAACGTTGTTGATCTATTTGAAGTAAAGAATCATTTTACATCCATTTAGATTTTCCAGCGTCGTCCAGAGCCGTGCAAAAGTCTTGAGTCGTCTTGTTTTCTGTTTCTTAGCGAGCGTTCAGCAGGTCCAGGTGCCTCAGACTGACCGGACCTCATCGCACCTGAGCCCAGCAGGAAGTCCTGAACTCACAGCTGAGCAGAAGAGCCGCATGGACCTGCAGATGTCTACAGCGCTACACGGTACGAGAACCAGGTCTTTAGATCCAATGGTCAGATCAGGGTCCTGTGGGTCACTTGGTCTTTTTGATGGATTGATTCACCAACAGAACCTGCTTGTCAGACTGGGTTCTCCTGATGAGGAGCTCCTCACACACACACACACACACACATGAATCTTCTTCTGCAGCCTTTAGCTCCCCCTGCAGCAGGAAGGAGGCCCCTCCATCCTGCAGGTCCAGACAGATGTTCTGATGGTTCTGCTCCTCTTTCAGATTTTTAGTTTCAGATTTTTAGTTTATTTTCAAATGTCCAAGATGTTTCTACTGTAGAGGTTCTAACTGGTTGGACCTGTTTTTGTTTCACAGTTGTAAGATATCGTTTAAATGACCTTGAGCACAAAATCATATTTTCTTGTTTCTGTGTTAAAACAATAAAAATCAGCTGTTTGAGAAATGATGTTTGTTATCTTAAAAAGTGAAGTCTGGTCCTCTGGACATTCACAAAACAAAAAACAACTGTTTTTAAATTCAAGATCTTTTTATTGAAATTTTCTTTTTTTTTTTCCTCCAAATAAACAAAATCATTAAACAGCAAAGATGGTAATGAAGCATTTGCATGTGACCATTAGTGAAGACATTAGTAGACTGAGTCAATCTGAATTGTAGCATGTACATTATTACATTATTGTTTTTTGAATGTCCGGAGGACCAGACTTCACTTTTTGACATTTTCTACCTGGATTATTGAGCGTGCATCAGAAAAGTTTTTATAACAGAACTGAGGGGAGCTTCAGATTAAAGTAGCTGTATGTAACTTTTCTAACAATATATTTTTAACATATTTCTTCACTCTGTCACTACCTCCTGACATACTGATTTTAGACAAGTAATCTCTGAAAAAAACTATTGTCCCCTTGCTTCTCTAAAAGCATTTCTAAAAAGCCACAGTGACCCGCCGTTAACCAGCCAATAAAACAGAGTTTGTAACCAGCCAATAAAAACAGAGCTTGAATTTGAATCAGCCAATAAAAACAGAGCTTGAATTTGAATTTCAGCAGAGCAAGGGGTAAGTTTCTGGTCCCTCCCCCTCAGAGCCATATATGGCTCTGAGGGGGAGGGGCCAGAAACGTGTCTCTTTCAAAATTAAGTTCCAGCGTGTTTTAGAAATTACATACTGAACCTTTAAATAAGGTACTTTTATGTTTGACCCTTTGTGAACAGTCGGAACATGATGAAGTTCTTGTTTGTTCCAGGAGAGGCGTGCAGCCAGAACCCCTTGAAGTCCATCATGAAGAAGAAGGATGGACGGGCCGACCCAAACGGCACCAAGAAGAACCTGCAGTTTGTTGGAGTGAACGGAGGGTGAGCAGAAAGTCTGGTTCCACTTCAACCTCCTGTGTTCTTCTTCCATGGCGTCCATCTGCCTCCTCTCTAGCGTGTTTAAACCCACACGTGTTCTTTGCATGTAAATTCACGACATGAGCCTCTGCAGCCGGTTCCTGCAGGAACTCCTGGGTCCTCGGTTTCTGAGCCTTTTCTGCCCCCTGCTGGCGCAGATATGAAACTACATCCAGTGACGACTCCAGCTCCGAGGACAGCAGCTCCTCAGAGGACGACGAAAAGGACGAGGACGAGTACGGGGACGTGGACGTGGGAGGAAGGAGCGACGGGGAGGAGTTCCAAAACAAAGGAGCAGAGGAGGTGAAGGATGACGAGGAGAGGTTAAAGGACAAGAGGGAGAGGTGAGGGTAAAAATGAAATGAAGGTGAGCGCCTCAGTGGGTTTGACGAGTTCTTAATCCAACGTTCATGTGAAGGTTCCAGCTGAGCGACAAGATGTTGTCTGCCTGCAACGTTCTCCTCACGTCCCTCAGCGACTCCAAGGCTGTGAGCGGCAAAGATCTGGTGAGTCCCCCCCTCACATGATCTGGTCACATGATCCGGTCACATGATCTGGTCACATGATCTGGTCACATGATCCGGTCACATGATCTGGTCACATGATCTGGTCACATGATCTGGTCACATGACCCGTCAGTTGGTTGACCGCCCCGCCTCCACAGAGGGCGTGCCTCAACACGGTGCAGCACGAGTGGTTCCGAGCCTCCAGCCAGAAGGCGGCGTCTGCGTCGATGGTGGAGGACTACCTGGTGGCGTTCGGGGCCGTCTCGCCGGCCGTGCTGCGCCACATCGCCAACATGGCCGACGGCAACGGCAACACGGCGCTGCATTACAGTGTTTCGCACTCCAACTTCCAGGTGGTGAAACAGCTGCTGGATGCAGGTGAGAACATCTGGAACGCTTCTCTTCAGACTGGACCCATCAGAATTTAAAGCTGTTGAATATCAGGACAGATTGATAATCCTGCTGTGGATTAACAGGAAGGAAAGCTGTGAAAATACTTTA
>JBBPBX010000881.1:98933-109638 GCA_038048925.1 Garcialebias charrua
GTGTGTGATGTGAACCAGCAGAATAAGGCGGGGTACACTCCCATCATGCTCGCTGCTCTGGCGGCCGTGGAGACGACGAAGGACATGAGCATCGTGGAGGAGCTCTTCAGTAAGGGGGACGTGAACGCTCGGGCCAGTCAGGTCAGTGCCAGGGGTCAGAGGTCATCGGACTGTAAATCAGTAACCCGTTGGCACTTCTTTATTTTGTGAACTTTGTCTCTTCAGTTAATCAGAACCCCCCTGGATTCTCTTTGACCTCTGACCTCTTGTTTCTCTGCGAAAAGTTTCATTTATTCACTTTTATTCACTCTTCTGAGTTTTAAAATCCGTTTTTATTTTGTTCTGAGCAACAAACTCTGACCCACTGATCTCATACAGCTCATCTTCATCATCGTCACGCTGCAGCAGGTATTAAAAAAAAGTTCTGTTGGTTCTGTTCAGGCCGGTCAGACGGGTCTGATGCTGGCCGTCAGCCACGGCAGGATGGACATGGTCCGGGCCCTGCTGGCCCACAGCGCCGACGTCAACATCCAGGACGACGAAGGCTCCACGGCCCTGATGTGCGCCAGTGAACACGGCCACGTGGAGATCGTCAAACTTCTGCTGGCCCAACCGGGCTGCGACGCCACGCTCAGCGACGGCGTGAGTCCCTCCGACATCTTCTCAACACTTCAGTAGACTTTAGCGACTCGTCACGTCTTCATCAGAATCTTAGAGGGTTCCAGACTCTGAAGCATGCAGAGTCAGTCGTGGCAACGAAAAATGAACTTTTAAACCAACCAGGAAGAAAAATCTCGTCTTTGTTTCCATCAACATTCCTTCAGAACGTTCAACAAGTACCGTATTTTCCACCGTATACGTCTCATCCATTATGCGTCACGGCTGACGCGTCGCGTATGTTACGGAAATGTGGGCCGGTGTTTTGCCAAAAATGGATTGGCTGCCAAATGGCCACAGGAGCGTGCACGGAAGGACTTTAACAAGATTAACACTTAAAAACAATTATTTGTTTGCTGAAAATTATAGCAAAGATGTGTCTGAGCTGAACTTTTCCTTAATAAATGAACGTAATGTTCAAATCAGCTGGATTTAAATAGTTTCGCTACGTCGGATCTGCAAAAACGTGCACGCGCAGTGAGCGGAAACGCTGCATCTCTTTAAAATTTAACAAGATAAACACTTAAAAATATATATATTTGTTTGCTGACATTATAGTAAAAGTGTGTCTGAGCTGAACTTTTCTTAATAAATGCACTTTGACGGTTAAAACATGGCAAAATGAAGACGACGAAATAAAGCGGCTTTAAAATTACTACACGCTCACCTGCCCATAATGATGACAGAAACACCTATTTATTTATTTTTATTCAAACCCGTTGAATTCTTCATCCTCTGTGTCGCTGGCGAAGAGGTCTGCCAACTCCTGAGGTAAAACGTACCGTATTTTTCGTGGTAAAAGACGCTTCTGTGTATAAGCCGCTTTGTCCAATTATTGGAAATAATTTGTAAAAATCCATAACGCCTATAAGTCGCATCTATTATGCGTCACCGCTACGCAACGCGTCAGCGCCTCATTTGCCCTGCTGAAAATGGCGGCCACAGAAGCGAGCCAGCACGGAAGGACTTTACAAGATTAACACGGTAAAAACAAATATTTCTTTGCTGAGAAAAAATATATTTCTTAGCTGACATTATAGCACAAGGGTTCCTGAGCTTAACCGTTCCTTAATCAATTCACGAAATGGTCAAATCTTGATGAATTTAAATTGTTTTCGGTTTGACGTCTTTCAAACGGTCGCGTGTGCGCTACAAAAATAAATTATACATTTTTTAATTTAATCTCAAATGTCTTATACAGGTCAACAGTTTGTAAATGAAAACCCATATAATTACACTCTGTAAGCTAAAAAAATATCTGCAGAGGGGTTTATGATTTATAACAATATAAACGGAAATAAAACCGAAGCTAGCGAGACGATTCCGTCTCTAAACAACGAATAAAAAATTGAATTTATCTCAAATGTCTTATACAGGGCAACAGTTTGTAAATGAAACCCATATAATTACACCATGAAAGCCTAAAAAATTTCCATTGAGTGGTTTAAGAGCTGTTTATCTAAACAGTAGGTATCTGTTTGCGGTAGCTATACCGCTAACAACAAAGCTAAAAGAGCAATTTTTTTTAGCTCTGAAAATCTTCTGCAGCTAACCGTTTGTAAATGACCACCAAATAATTACGCTCTGTAAGTTTCAAGAAAATCTGCGGTGTGGTTTATGAGTTGTCTTGCTAAAAAACACAGCTAACACAGCTAACAGTGGTTAGCTCCAGTGCAGGAGGCCGGGCAGCGACAGAGTCAATCCGAGCAGAGGAGGCTTTTTTCGGACACATGAGCTAGAAACTGTCGGTGGACTCTCTGGAAGTGTCCCCCTAGCGGACAAAAGTGGTACTGCACCATTTTTTGGCCAAAATAAAAAACGGAGCCAGAAATGGGTCTAAAAATATGGGAAAAAATTCATAAATAGGACGCTTAGTCATATAAGCCGCAGGACATTCAAATTAGTAAAAAAAACAGCATCTTATACGCCAAAAAGTACGGTAGTTGATGCAGCTGCCTCCTCCACGTCCAGCAAACATCCTGGCCTTCAAAAAAGGCGTTCAATACAGAAACAACTGGACTTTATTAGTAACAGAAAACGTTTCGCTTCCCATCCGGGGAGCTTTATCAATTCAATGAGCAGGCTGTGAGTGAGTGAAGTTATAAACAGGCTGAGGTGACACGCACCAACCTATGTAAAATGAAAGCAAACACACACACACATATTTGAGATAACGCATACATGTGACACATTCCAAGTTCTGCATGTGAAAGCAGACCTTACAGAAGACACACACACATCCTACTGTATGTAAATTGACAAATCACACCTCAACAGCAGGGACCTCTCAAAGTCCTTGCCAGTCTAATTCACAAACGAGGCCCCTCTGTTCTCATCAGGTGCGAAACGTCTGGGAACCAGACCCAGGGCCGCACTATAAGTTTTAGAAAGTTGGAAACGGAGTCCTCCTCCTCTGTAACGATGGTTTCTCTCGTTTCACATAAACCGCCTCCTTCACACCCCTTTCAAACCACATGTGCTCTCAGTCCAAAATATGTACAATCTGGTCCTCAAAAGAGTATCCCTTGTCCGTGAGGTGGAGGTGGACAGCTGAGTTTTGTCCAGAGGCTGCAGCACTTTGGTCAAACCTCCCAGGATGATGGCAGGAATGGAGTTAAACACTTTAATTTTATCTTTAAATTGCAGCATGATGTGTGCGCACACGCTGTCCATCCAGCAGGACTTTTTTTTTTTTTGCTCTAAAATGTCCATACAGGTACACCGGCAGTCGTCAAAAGCCTAGAGGGCCCTTTAGCGCCCCCTAGTTGCCAAAATTGGTACTGCTCCATTTTTTTCCAGTCAGAATGAATGGAAACTTTCATATATCAGCCAAAAATTGGTCTAAAAATATGGGGGGAAATCCATAAATACGTCGCATCGCCATATAAGTCGTAAGACATGCAAATTAGGCAAAAAACTTTGACTTATATGCCGAAAATTATGGTAACAAAATGTTTTAATAAAGGTTTCTGAACCAAACTGGGTCTAGTTGAATTGTCAGGACGTTTGTGTTCCTCGCTGTACTTTAATAACAGAACTCTGTTGTGTCTCCAGGATGGGAGTAACGCGCTGTCCATCGCTCTGGAAGCAGGACACAAAGACATCGCCGTGCTGCTTTACGCGCACGTGAACTTCTCCAAAGCCCAGTCACCGGTACGTCTAACTGGACCAGAACTGTTTCTGAACAGAACCTGAAGGTTCTTCTGTCCTCCTGGATCCAACTGTTCCGTTTGGTTTTCAGGGAACGCCTCGGCTCAGCAGGAAAACCTCCCCCAGCCCGACCCGGCGCGGCATCTTTGATTAGACTCCACCCCCTCAGCCGATGAACGCTGCGCTGCTATTGGCTCGCACTGAACGAAGCTCCTGTCACCGGATCAGAACCTTAATCCCATCAATCATCCATTCACATGTCTGCAGTTATAGATTTATATATTTATAAGTTCTGGATCCACCGTGAGCCCAAAGTGTCCTTGTATGAATGTGACCACCAGGTGCCTGAACCGCTCGGGGTTCTGGCTTTTTTCGTCTTTGCCTTTTTTTTTTCTTTTTTTTTTTTTTATGCCTGTGTCAATCATTTTAGGAGCAACCAAAAGTATTTTTTTAACCATCAAATGCACACACACACACACACAGGAAGTATTTTGTGTACAAACGGTTTTGTCCAGTTTGGATGAGACGTGAGAGGAGGTTCTGGACTTTTCTCTAAACCTTTTGTAATCTATTTAAAACGAAGAAGCCAGTATTTTAATAGTTGCTCCAGTCCATGAAGTGTGTATTTATCAGAGTTTAGTCAGAATGCAGGTGTGTATTTGTACATACAGAGGTCGTTGTTCTTCACCGGTTTGTGTTTAATGTTGGCTAAGATTTCATCTAACGATTCGTGTTAATAAAGATTAAAGTCATGACTCGAGCTGGGTTCTCTACCGGACCTCGGTTCTGCTGCTGGGTCTCCTGATCACCACAGAAGCTGCTGCTGCTTCTTATAAACAACTTCATTTTTGTACCTTTGAGGGGAAAAAAACTCTTAAGTCAAACTATTTTTATTATAAATATTTAAATTGTGTCATTCGTAGATCAACTTGGTGCTGAAATTAAATAATAAAACTTAAAAACAAAACATTTATCTCCTAAACCAGATTTATTAGATTTTCAATTATTTGACTTTAAAAAAATTATTTATTGAGCTAATATATATATATATTTAAAACAAGTGAAATGATTCTAAAAAAACAAAGTACAACATAAATCTGAAAATATAAAATGATCTCTGGTTCTTTAACATTTTTTAAGTCTGGATGGTTCCTGGACTCAGGCTGAGATCTTTATTAATCCCAGAGGGAAATGAAATGTTAATCCTGGTTGCTTGACAGAATCTGAGCTGCTCTGTTCACTGCTCTGTTTGTGGCTCTGTTCGATGCTCTGTTTGCTGCTCTGTTTGCTGCTCTGTTTGCTGCTCTGTTCACTGCTCTATGCACTGCTCTGTTTGCTGCTCTGTTCGCGGCTCTGTTCGCGGCTCTGTTCACTGCTCTGTTCACCGCTCTGTTTGCTGCTCTGTTTGTGGCTCTGTTCACTGCTCTATTCGATGCTCTGTTCACTGCTCTATGCACTGCTCTGTTCACTGCTCTATTCGATGCTCTGTTCACTGCTCTATGCACTGCTGTTTGCTGCTCTGTTCGCTGCTCTGTTCACTGCTCTGTTTGCTGCTCTGTTTGTGGCTCTGTTCATTGCTCTATTCGCTGTTCTGTTCACGGCTCTGTTTGCGGCTCTGTTTGCGGCTCTGTTTGCGGCTCTATTCAATGCTCTGTTCACTGCTGTTTGCGGCTCTGTTTGCGGCTCTGTTCGCGGCTCTGTTCGCGGCTCTATTCAGTGCTCTATTCGCCGTTCTGTTCACTGCTCTGTTTGCAGCTCTGTTCACTGCTCTATTCGATGCTCTGTTCACTGCTCTATGCACTGCTCTGTTCGCGGCTCTGTTCGCGACTCTCTAAAATAGTAATTTCAGTTCAACCTTTATTTGTACAGGCTGTTCGTTAGTCTCATTGAGCCTCATCATTTACAAGATATATATATTTAATCAAATGTTTACAGATGTTTAAAATCCAAAATGCAGGAAATGGCAACTTTTTATTCATATTTTCTGGGGGAGGAGCCACAGACCCTCACCCCTGGACTGTGTACTCTTTGTGTTCCAGCATCAATTGGTTTACAGTTTAAGCCCTGGTTGTTATAGATGCTGACAGCTGTGGACAGGAAGGATCTTCTGCAGCAAATCCACAGATATCGATCCGTCCACCTGGATCCAGCTTGCTGTCAGATCCGGCGGGCCTCGGTCCTCCTGGGCAGCAGGACTGCCCGAAAGCTCCTCGTCGTCATGGACAGACAGCTGAAGGTGCTGAGGTGTGATCTGTCATAAGCTGAGTTTCTCAATAGCTCCATGATCTCAGCGGTCAGGTACTTGAGCACTGCCACCAGGTTGACGGGGATTTGTCCATGACGCCTCCTTTTCAACTAATTTGGGATTTGTGGCTGTTGCTGAGTTATTTGAGTCAGAAAGCCTGGAAGGAGAACGCTGGAGTCGGGGATATGATCCTGCAGCCATGTCTCTGTGAAACACCACTGCATTCCTGATACTCTGGATGGGTCTGTGTTGGGGTTTGAAGTTCATAACTTGTTTCCCAGCGCTCTCACATTGCGCATCATGATCGATCTAAGAGATGGTTTCTCTCTATCTTCGCTCCTGCTCTGCATCCATGGCGCCTCCTTTTCAACTCATTTGGGATGTGGGGCTGTACAAACCAGATTCCAAAAAAGTTGGGACACTAAATAAATTGTGAATAAAAACTGAATGCAGTGATGTGGAGATGGTAAATGTCTATTTTATTCGTAATAGAACATAGATGATAGATCAAAAGTTTAATCTGAGTAAATGTAACATTTTAAAGGAAAAATATGTTGATTCAAAATTTCAGTGTCAACAAATCCCAAAAAAGTTGGGACAAGTAGCAATAAGTGGCTGGAAAAAGGAAATTGAGCATATAACAAACAGCTGGAAGACCAATTAACACTAATTAGGTCAATTGACAACATGATTGGGTATAAAAAGAGCTTCTCAGAGTGTCAGTGTCTCTCAGAAGCCAAGATGGTAAGAGGATCACCAATTCCACCATTGTTGCACAGAAAGATAGTGCAGCAATACCAGAATGGTGTTACCCAGCGTAAAATAGCAAAGACTTTTAAGTTATCATCAACCGTGCATAACATCATCAAAAGATTCAGAGAATCTGGAACAATCACTGTGCGTAATTAATAAATTCAATTTATAACGCACTTTTCATTAAAGGTTCAGTATGCAGTTTCTGTAGAACTGCAGCACTTAGAAATATTTTCAACAGGCAAAGCATTCTGATCCCTCCCCCTCAGAGCCATATGTGGCTCTGCCCCCTTGTGGTCTGTTGAATTTCAAATTCAAGCTCTGTTTTTATTGGCTGATTCAAATTCAAGCTCTGTTTTTATTGGCTGGTTACAAACTCTGTTTTTATTGGCTGGAAAATGGCGGGTCACCTTTTCTTTTTAGAAATGCTTATTTACCACCTGGAGAAGCAAGGGGACAATATTTTTTTTTTTAAATTTTCAGAGATTACCTGGCTAACATCAGTCTGTCAGGAGGTAGTGACAGAGTGAAGAAATATGTTCATAAAAAAAGTAGGGATGCACCGATCTACATTTCTCACTTCCGATCCGATACTGATACTTATTAACTGAGTATCGGCCGATACCGATACTTTCCAGATCCGATACTGTTCAGGTATGTGACTCTGTATAATGAAACTTTTGTACCCAATGTATTCATTTTAACATTGTGTGAGATAAACCAATGAAGACATTCTTACACCTTACAATAGGGAACACACCGACTTTAACAAAACATAGGACAGGAGTCAAGTATACCACACACATGTCATCCTTACTCATGGTGCAGCTGAAAAAACAAAATAAGCGCTAAGCATGATGGGAAAGACAACACAGCCACTCCCCTTAACCAATAAGAGAGTGGATTATAGCTGGAAAACAGATTTAGCTGGAAAACTTTTCCAGCTAAATCTGGAAAACTAAAAACAACAGTAGCTCATGGCTCACTGCTAAAGCTGGAAAACTAAAAAAACGCTAAGCATTATGGGAAAGACAACAAAATCCACTCTCTTATTGGTTAAGGGGAGTGGCTATGTTGTGTTTCCCATCATGCTTAGCGCTTTTTTAGTTTTTTCAGCTTTAGCTGGACAAACTATTGGTTATAACTATTGGTTATAATGGGAAAGACAACAAAATAAACTCTGTTAAAATGGACAGTCACAGAATGTGATTGAACATAAGTGCTCTTTGAAGCTGGATCGGAAAAGTATCGGCAGGTTGGATCCGATACCCGATACTTAAATAATGCTGGTATCGGATACCGATACTGGATCGGATCGGCCCCATCCCTAAAAAAAAGCTACATACTGAAGCTTTAATGAAAATCTCAAAGTGCTAAGGGTCAAGGCCGTACAACTCTACTGGATGCTCGTGATCTCCGGGCCCTTAAACGTCACTGCACCTCAAACAGGAATGCCACTGTCAAGGAAATAACAGAATGGGCTCAGGAATACTTCCAGAAAGCATTGTCAGTGAACACAATCCACCGTGCCATCCACCGTTGCCAGCTGAAACTCTACAGTGCAAAGAGGAAGCCATTTCTAAGCAAGCTCCACAAGCTCAGACGTTTGCACTGGGCCAGGGGTCATTTAAAATGGAGTGTGGCAAAATGGAAGACTGTTCTGTGTCAGATGAGTCACGATTTGAAGTTCTTTATGGAACACTGGGACGCCATGTCATCCGGACCAGAGAGGACAAGGATAGCCCAAGTTGTTATCAACGCTCCGTTCAGAAGCCTGCATCACTGATGGTATGGGGTTGCATGAGCGCTTGTGGCATGGGCAGCTTGCATGTCTGGAAAGGCACCATTAATGCAGAGAACTATGTTCAGGTTCTAGAACAACATATGCTCCATCTAGACGTCATCTCTTTCAGGGAAGACCCTGCATTTTTCAACAAGATAATGCCAGACCACATTCTGCAGCAATCACAACATCATGGCTACGTAGGAGAAGGATCCGGTACTGAAATGTCCAGCCTGCAGTCCAGATCTTTCACCTATAGAGAACATTTGGTGCATCATAAAGAGGAAGGTGCGACAAAGAAGGCCCAAGACGATTGAACAGTTAGAGGCCTGTATTAGACATGAATGTAGAGCATTCCTATTTCTAAACTTGAGAAACTGGTCTCCTCTGTCCCCAGACGTCTGTTGAGTGTTGTAAGAAGAAGGGGGGATGTCACACAGTGGTAAAAATGGACGTGTCCCAACTTTTTGGGGATTTGTTGACGCCATGAAATTTTGAATCAACATATTTTTCCCTTAAAATGATAAATCAAAAAGGTGTTCAATTCAAGATCAACTGGACTTTATTTGTAACAGAAGACGTTTCGCTTCTCATCCGAAAAGCTTTATCAATTCAATGAACCAGACTGTGTGTGCGTGTGGATTTATAACAGGAGTCACGCACCATCATCATTAAAATGATACATTCTCTCAGTTTAAACTTTTGATCTGTGATTTGTGTTCTATTCTGAATAAAATATTAGATGTTGGCACCTCCACATCATTGCATTCAGTTTTTATTCACAATTTGTTTAGTGTCCCAACTCTTTTGGAATCCGGTTTGTAGTTGGGATGTTAATCAGCTGCTCCCGATTGTGTACAATAAAAACACCTTTCTGTTACGGTTGTGCATCATAACAAACGTCCAAAAGTAAAGAAGTTTCAGTAAAAGTCCTTCCAGCTGCACAGCGTCTGACACCAGAGGAAACCAAGTTTTCAAAAGCAACGTCTCAGAATGAAAGTGACAGCTGCTCCATGAAGCCTGCTCGAGCAGAACATCACGCACCTGAAGGCCGCCTGGGAAAGTGTTTTGGTTGACTGACTGACTGACGTCGTCTTCTTCTTTCAGCTTTTCCCTTTTCAGGGGTCGCCACAGCGAGTCATCCTCCACCACCTCACTCTGTCCTCACTCCAACTACCTCCATGTCCTCGTAACTGCATCCATATGCATAAGTGGATCTGCAGTGGAAGTGGTCTCCAGCTACAAATACTTGGGTGTACACATGAATGATAACCTCAGCTGGAGCAACAACACCACCAGCCTGATCAAGAAAGGTCATCAGAGACTCTACTTCCTCAGACGGCTGAGACGAGCTGGTCTGAGCAGCCCAGTCCTCACCTCCTTCTACAGGTGTGCAGTGGAGAGCATCCTGTGCTCCAGCATCAACGTGTGGCATGGAGGCTGCACAGTTGCAGAGAGGAAAGCTCTGCAGAGAGTGGTGAAGGCTGCACAGAAGTCTGTTGGAGTCAGTCTCCCCACCATCACAGACATTTACACCTCCAGATGCAGGAAAAGAGCCACCTGCATCATGAAAGACCTCACTCACCCAGCACACTCACTCTTTGCCCCACTCCCCTCAGGACGGAGGTTGAGGAGCATCAAATGTAGAACCACTAGACTGAGGAACAGCTTCTACCCTGAGGCTGTTAGACTCATGAATAAATAAACAATAAGAATGATCACTGCAAAATATCACATCATGCTGATGCTGATCTGTTTTCTTGTTGCTGTGTTCATCTGTGACCATCTGCTCATACAGACTCATGTTCGTGCTGCTGTTTGTAATGATGTTTTTTTATTACATTAGTGCTTTTCCCCCCCTCCCTTTATAGATGGCCTCCCTTCTCACCTCACAGCCATCCTCTTCACACCAATATATTTTTTTAATTATTTTTTAAATTATTTTTTTAACGTTTTTATTTTATTTTACTTTTATATAAATAATAGAAAGAAAGGAAAAGACAAAAAGACCACAAAACAAAAATCCATAAAAAGAGCACAAGGCAAACACCCAACCGCCGTCTGCAATCCTGCAAAGTACAGAACACGGCAACAAAACACATATGCAAAAAAGACAC
>JBBPBX010000882.1:0-31925 GCA_038048925.1 Garcialebias charrua
CCGATCGGAAGGCTGGAGGTTCGAATCCCGGTTACTCACACCATGTGTCGTTGTGTCCCTGGGCAAGACACTTAACCCCGAGTTGCTCCCGGTAGGACTGGAAGGCGCCTTGCATGGCAGTCGCCGCTACCGGTGTATGAATGTGTGTATGAATGGGTGGATGGTTGGTATTGTAAAGCGCTTTGGGGTCCCTCACAGGGGGCTGGAAAGCGCTATATAAATAAGCTCCATTTACCATATATATATATATATATATATATATATGTATATATATATATATATATATATATATATATATATATATATATGTATATATATATAATATGTATATATATATATGTATATATATATATATATATATATATATATATATGTATATATATATATATATATATATATATATATATGTATATATGTATATATGTATAATGTGATTGTATTGGTCACTTTTATCTGAAGGCGGGATTGTACAGGTGATCCCCGACTTACGAACGAGTTCCATTTCTACACCCATTCGTATAGCCGAAACGCCGTAAGTCGAGGACTACCTGTATTGGCCACTTTTATCTGAAGGTGGGATTGTATTGGTCACTTTTATCTGAAGGCGGGATTGTACAGGTGATCCCCGACTTACGAACGAGTTCCATTTCTACACCCGTTCGTATAGCCGAAACGCCGTAAGTCGAGGACTACCTGTATTGGCCACTTTTATCTGAAGGTGGGATTGTATTGGTCACTTTTATCTGAAGGCGGGATTGTACAGGTGATCCCCGACTTACGAACGAGTTCCATTTCTACACACGTTCGTATAGCCGAAACGCCGTAAGTCGAGGACTACCTGTATTGGCCACTTTTATCTGAAGGTGGGATTGTATTGGTCACTTTTATCTGAAGGCGGGATTGTACAGGTGATCCCCGACTTACGAACGAGTTCCATTTCTACACCCGTTCGTATAGCCGAAACGCCGTAAGTCGAGGACTACCTGTATTGGCCACTTTTATCTGAAGGTGGGATTGTACAGGTGATCCCCGACTTACGAACGAGTTCCATTTCTACACACGTTCGTATAGCCGAAACGTTGTAAGTCGAGGCCACCATAAGTCGAGGGATACTGTATATATATATATATATATATATATATATATATATATATATATATATATATATATATATATATATATATATATATATATATATACAACATCTCCTTTCTACATTTGTCACAACACATGTGAATCTGCCAGTCAGCCAAAATGTTGCAGAAGGTGTAGCCAAGACATTTGTGCTCAGTAAGTCATGATACCTTAGTATTATTTATTGATTTAATTGCTTGTGGTATGAAAGAAAATTTTGTTCTGTTTCTTGAGAATAAAGGAAGGCCGTACCTTCGCCCTGAAGGAAGCAGCTCAAATGAAATTATATGTTGTAATGTACATATATTTATATATATATATTATATATATATATATATATATATTATATATATATATATATATATATATATATATATATATATATATATATATATATATATATATATCAATCAATCAATCAATCAATCAAAACTTTATTTCAGACGCATATGGTCCATAGTAACAAAAACAACCACCACCACCAAAAATAAAAATAAATTAAAAATTAAAAAGATAACATCAACAAGACACAGTAAAAATAGAATGTTCATCCATTGCCAAATAATTTAAGGCGCCAGTGATTCCACAGACTTGAATAGAACCTAACCGAGCTTTGTGCAGGGTTGGTCAGAGTATAGATGATGCTATTTGCAGAGTTTGTTAGCCTACACATACATCTGTACATAAGGTTACGAAGCCGTAATATATATATCAACAAGACACAGTAAAAATAGAATGTTCATCCATTGCCAAATAATTTAAGGCGCCAGTGATTCCACAGACTTGAATAGAACCTAACCGAGCTTTGTGCAGGGTTGGTCAGAGTATAGATGATGTTATTTGCAGAGTTTGTTAGCCTACACATACATCTGTACATAAGGTTACAAAGCCGTAATATATATATATATATATATATATATATATATATATATATATATATATATATATACACACATCTACTATTGAGAATGAACTTTCTTATCTCCTTTCTACATTTGTCACAACACATGTGAATCTGCCAGTCAGCCAAAATGTTGCAGAAGGTGCAGCCATTAGCCAATTACATTGGAATGTTTGCCATTCATTCGCAAACAATGGACCCAAGCCCACAAGGCATTTTCAAACTGTTAAGAACACCCATCATCCCCCTTCATTTACATTCAGAAGAAAACTCTGCAGCCTGATCAGTATCTCAAGGGAAGAGCCAATTGGCTACATCTGGTAAATATTGTACTAATTAAAAAATCCTGGTAGTCCCAGTGTTAAGCCGGAACAAAGAGAGATAAAAGTTTGGCTTCAAGATAGCACCTCCATGCTGAGAGACTGTTTTGAGAAGACAAACTGGTCTGTCTTCAGGGAGGCAACGACTGATGGGAGCTCAGTGGATCTGGAACTTTATGCTTCCTCAGTTCTGGGTTATATTAGCACATGCTCTGAAAATGTATCCATAAAAGAATATGTGAAATGTTACCCCAACAAAAAAACCTGGTTAAATAAAGAGGTCAGCACCTGCTGGCAGCCAGGGACACTGCCTTCAAGTCTGGAAACACAGAGGAACTGAGAAAGAGCAGGAAAGAGCTGGTTGCTGGTGTAGTGGGCATGACTGTGTCCACTTTGATACACCTGTGTATTTTTTGAACTGTTCCAGAGATGACCTTTACTGACCTCTCAGTAAAGCAAGACATTTACTACAAATTATTCCATTAGCTGTAATCTGAGAACATAGTCACCAAAAGAGACTATTTCTATCTTTGATTTTATTCTAATGTAATCAAAAGAATAACTTTTGTCATTTTCATGATATATGTTATATGCTGTTATTCTTTTAATATGGAGTATTACTGTGTTACTTGACCAAATGAAAGTGTCTACTCAAAATATCTATGACAAAGTTGAATAATGTGTCAAATTGACTTGCTCAGGAGTTGTTTTTGTTGAGTTCAGCTAAAACTCTCGTTAGCGTCGAGATGTCTCCTCTCTTTCAGACACTTTTCCAAAACATTCCTCTTTGTTATCTAAGCAGACTTGCTGTTAACCTTGAGTTTTCACTTCACGTTTTCACACTCCTCTTGGCCCACGGACCAATGAGGAAAGTGTGTTCTAATCTCAACATTTTTGAGTAAAAGCGTTTGCTTCCGTGAACGCTTCAGAGTTTTGAAGGAACCAGTGAGTTCCTGTGAGAGAGTCTGCTGGAAAAACTTCAAGACATGAGGTCTTCTCCAAAGAACTGATGATCGTCTGGTCAACACTCTAATGGCCACGTCATTCAGTTAAAGACTTATAACATGCCAAGTTATGCCATCTTCAAGAGCTGAAGAGCTCCAAGTTCCTAATGAACTCTCTTGAGGAACGCTTTATTTTGAAACTTGACCAGGACCTGCCACGGTCTTTGACGAAGAAGGCAGGCGTCACGACACGCGAATCCATAAACACGCCGAGGTACAACGGGACTTCACGGACAGATGACCTGTGAGTCCAAGACTGCTTCTACAACTCTATCCACCGAGATGAACGTCCAAAGGTACAGAGTGCTGATGCTTTTGGATCGTGCTGTGAGGTCGAGCTCGTTCTCGTACGGAGGAGTGTCATTTCTGGTTAAAACTCAAAATAGATGACTCTCTAAACTCACCTCTCCCTATTCCTCTTAAATCTCTCCTTATTTCAATCTGGAAACTATATTTAAGCTAAAGAGCCACAGACTGAGTATAATGACATCCTGTATTTATGTCTGTTGTGTTACAATTTAAATGTGCTGACGTATTAAATTGCAAGAAAGTGAAATCATGTCAATCAAGTGTAATGGTGTTAATTTAGTTGATTTATTCTAAATAAATGGTAGTGTCTTTGGCATACCAAACTAAGTTAACGTCTCTGTCACTTAATGGCTTTATTTATTTATCCATCATAAAGATCACAGAAATATTGGGTAAACTGAAAAAGAAAAGAATCCGTGAAATTACTATTCAATCCGAATAAGTAATTAATTAAGGATAAAGAGGTCAGCTTAATACTGACCCCTGATAAAATCCTTTACATCTGGGTGGCACTGTATGTGTTTAAAGACACAATATGGTGGATACCCTCATGTTTCCTTCACTGGCATTAAGAGTGCCAAGGCCACATATGCACAGAGGATTGAGAGACAGTTCACCTCACAAGACCCACGGAGCATGTGGAAGGGCATCAAATGCATAACAGATTACAAAGGCAAGAGCAAACAATGCCCCAGGGACCCATCTCTGCCTGATGCCCTCAATAAGTTTTATGCACGTTTTGAAGATCCAAACAGACCAGCTAGCACCAGACTCACCTCATCACCAGATGAAGAGCATCTCAGAGTGACCGCAGCAGAAGTGAGAGGCAGTCTCAGAAGGATCAACCCTCATAAAGCAACCGGACCAGACAACATCCCAGGGAAAGTTCTGAAGGAATGTGCGGACCAGCTCTGTGAGGTGCTGGCTGACATCTTCACCACCTCACTTGCACTGGAGTCAGTTCCCACCTGCCTGAAGACCGCCACCATCATCCCAGTTCCAAAGAGCTCCACAGTGACTGGTCTGAATGACTATAGACCGGTGGCCCTCACCCCGATAGTCGCTAAATGTTTTGAGAAACTGGTCATGTCCCACATCAAGACAACCGTCAACATCAACGAGGATCCTCATCAGTATGCATACCGCGAGAACCGATCAACAAAGGACGCCATCTCCTCTGAGGTCCACATTGCTCTCACCTACCTGGATCAGAAGGACTCATACGTCCGCATGCTCTTTGTGGACTTCACATCTGCCTTCAATACCATGATCCCCCAAACTCTGATGGACAAACTATCCACACTTGGACTAAGCCCCTCCATTTGTAACTGGGTCTTAGACTTCTTAACAAACAGACCACAGTCAGTGAAGATCCACAACTTCTCCTCCTCCAGCATTACCCTCAGCACTGTCTCTCCTCAAGGATGTGTGTTGAGCCCTCTTCTGTTCACTCTGCTCACATATGATTGTACAGCCACACATCCAGGCTGTCATATTGTAAAGTTTTCAGATGATACAGCGGTGGTGGGCTGCATCACAAATAATGATGAGTCCAGCTACAGACAGGAGGTGGAACACCTGGAGAGCTGGTGCAAAGAGAATAATCTTCACATCAAAGTCAAAGTCAAAGTCAACTTTAATGTCAGAACTGCAATATGTACAGGACATACACAGGACCGAAATTGCGTTTCTCTCAGTCCCTCGGTGCAACAGTAACCATCTAAACACTAAACACTAAAACATTTAATAAACATAAGCATAAAATAGTAAAAAAAGTGTAACACTGTCCTGAGTTTTTTCATAATAGTATAAAAGTATGAAAATTTACACCAACACTGAAACACCAAACACCCCTAAAACACCAAACACCCAATGAACATAAGCATAAAATGAAATAATAAAAGTGTAATACTGTCCTGAGTTTTTGCATAGTAGTATAAAAAGTATAAAACGTATATCTATAAAATAAACTGAAGTTTCTAGCGTTGACATTTGCAAAGAGTGGCACAGCAGCATATAAGTTAATGTACACAGTATATGTATGAGGTAGTTGATGTTGGTATATAGGCAAAGTGGCATATGAAGTAAGGCACATAAGGCACATTTGGCATCCTTAGATAAGGCTAGTCAGAGAATGCTGTATATGTATCTGCAGTAGTGTAGATAAAAGTAGTGTAAATGTAAACAGTAATAATAAATGTAAAGCAGTAGTAATAAATGTAAACAGTATTAATAAATGTAAACAGTGAATGTAAACAGTAGTATGACTATAGGCAGTAATGTAATACAAACATTAGTGCAAATATGAGAAGTAGTGCAAACTGAATGAGCACATGACCGAGAGTTTAGTGAATAACCCGTTTGATGACACAGAGTCCAGTGTTAAAATCTTTGTGTTGAGTGATAATGTGTGAGAAAGTTTTTTGTGTTAAGGCAGTTCAAATGGGAGGGGAGGCAGAGCAGGCAGAGTGTTTAGCATTCTGACTGCCTGATGAACAGAGCTGTCTCTCAGTCTGCTGGTTCGAGCCTGGAGACTCCTCAGTCTCCTCCCTGATGGCAGCAGTCTAAAGCGGCTGTGTAGTGGGTGTGTGGGATCACCTGCCATGCAGTGGGCTTTCCGAGTGAGGCGTTTGCTGTGTAAGTCCTGCAGTGAGGGCAAGGAGGTGCCGACGATCTTCTCAGCTGCTTTCACGATGCGCTGGAGGCTCTTGCGGCAGGATGCAGTGCATGCACCAAACCACACCGTGATGCAGCTTGTCAGGACACTTTCTATGGCTCCCCTGTAGAAGGTGCACATGATGGAGGTTGAAGCTCCAGCCCTTTTCAGCTTGCGGAGAAAGTAGAGGCGCTGGTGAGCCTTCTTGGCCAGTGCTGCAGTGTTCCTGCTCCAGGACAGGTCCTTTGAGACGTGCACTCCCAGGAACTTGGTGCTGTCCACTCTCTCCACTGCGGTGCTGTTGATGGTCAGAGGGGCATGTTGTGCATCCCTCTTCCTGAAGTCCACGACAATCTCCTTTGTCTTCTCCACGTTGAGAGTGAGATTGTTGTGTCCGCACCACAAGGCCAAGCGGCTCACCTCGTTCCTGTAGTCCGTCTCATCGTTGTTGCTGATGAGACCTACCACTGTTGTGTCGTCCGCAAACTTGATGAAGTGGTTGGAGCTGTACGATGGTGTGCAGTCGTGTGTTAGCAGGGTGAATAGAAGGGGGCTCAGCACACATCCTTGTGGGGCCCCTGTGTTCAATGTGATGGTGCTAGATGTGTTACTCCCGATCCGTACTGTCTGTGGTCTCCCGGTCAGGAAGTCTAGCAGCCAGTTACACATTGAGGTGTTCAGCCCCAGACTGTCCAGTTTATGGATGAGCTGTTGGGGGATGATGGTGTTGAATGCCGAGCTGAAGTCGATGAACAGCATTCTAACATAAGAGTCCTTCGTGTCCAGATGTGTGAGAGCTGTGTGGAGGGCAGAGGAGATGGCATCGTCGGTTGAGCGATTAGGTCGGTATGCAAATTGGAAGGGATCCAGGGAGGCAGGGAGGACAGATGTGATGCTTTTCATGACTAGCCGTTCAAAGCACTTCATCAGGATGGGGGTGAGTGCTACTGGGCGATAGTCATTGAGGCATGCGGGCGTTGCCTTCTTTGGGACAGGGATGATGGTGGTGGCTTTGAAACAGGTGGGGACGATGGCCTGGCTCAGTGAGATGTTAAAGATGTCCGTGAAGACCGCTGCGAGTTCCCTTGCACAGTCCTTCAGCACACGACCAGGTATGTTGTCAGGACCAGAGGCCTTCCGGGCATTAATCTTGATAAATGATCGCCTTACGCTGTCTGAGGACAGCGCCAGCACCTGGCCATCAGGAGAGGGGGGGATTTATGTGCAGGTGTGCTGTTACTTGCCTCAAACCGAGCAAAGAACTCATTCAGTTCATTCAGCGTAGAGGTTGAGCTGTCACAGGTCTGGGGGGGGGGGTTTGTAGTCTGTGATGGTCTGTATTCCCTGCCACAGACTGCGTGTATCCTTGCTGTCCTTGAAACGGTGAGCTATTTTCCTGGAATACTGCTCCTTGGCCTCTCTGATGCCCTGATCCAGGTTCTTTCTGGCTGCCTTCAGGCCCACCTGATCTCCCGCTTTGAAGGCAGCATTCCTGGCTTTCAGGAGTCTGTGAACCTCAGCTGTCAGCCATGGCTTCTGATTAGCCCGAACAGTGATGGTTTTGAGGTTGGTAACATCATCAATGCACTTGGCGATGTATGAACATACAGTGTCTGAGTACTCCTGGAGACATGTGTTGTTGTTTGTGGTAGCAGCTTCTTTGAACATACCCCAATCTGTGGTGTCAAAACAGTCCTGGAGTGCCTCTGAAGACCCCTCTGGCCACACTCGTATCTGCTTGCGGACTGGTTTTGTGAGGCCTGTATGCGGGCTTTAGCATAACACAGATATGGTCAGAAGCACCAATGTGGGGGAGGGCTCTGTAGGCATTTTTCATGGTGGTGTAAACTTGGTCCAGTGTGTTGTTTCCTCTTGTTGCAAAGTTTATGTTTCTGTATGTTTTTGGAAATACACTCTTTAAATCTGCATGGTTGAAATCACCAGCCGTGATGAGAAAAGCATCAGGATGGGCTGTTTGTTGCTCACTGATGTGCAGATATAGTTCATTCAAAGCCTCACTTCTAACTTTGCTGTTGGAGCTTGGAGGAATATATACAGCAACAATCAAAACAGCTGTAAACTCCCTCGGTAAATAGAACGGTCTGCATTTAATAGTCATGAACTCCACTAAATGTGAGCAGTGTTTGTAGACCACCGCAGCATCCAGGCACCATGCTTTGTTGATGTAAACACAGAGCCCCCCTCCCCTTGTCTTACCTCCCTCGAGGGTTCGGTCCGCTCTGTAGCATGTTAGCTCCCCTAGCTGAACAGCATGGTCCGGAACGTTGTTGTTGAGCCACGTTTCCGTGAATACAAACACACAACAGTCTCTCACAGTCTTTTGTGTCGTTCGTAGCAGGCGTATATAATCCAGTTTATTGTCCAAGGAGCGCACGTTAGCCAAAACCATGGATGGGATCGCCGGTTTGTGTGGGCTAGCTGCTAGCCTAGCTCTGATACCTCTGTGTTTACCCCGCTTCTGTTTTCTGTCACGCCGCTTGTGGCATTTCCACGGCGGCCGCGAAGAAGGGAGGCTCAGGGCAGGCTTCCGCTTTCTGTCCAGCCGCTTGTGGCGCTTCCACGGCGGGCGCAATGAATTGAGGCTCGGGGCTGGCTTCCAGAGTAGGCCGCAGTCACGAAGCTCATGTAGCTTCTGTTCGAGCTCACGTAGCTTCTCCTGTAGGTCATTGTTTATTCCCAAATGAGCGGTTTTTCCGACATCAAGGAGGAACTCACGGCTATACTTGCGTTCTTGAACACGTAAACATGACAAAGACGTGCCGGCACATTGCGACATGCAGGACAAAGAAGACGAAAACACCGTGTTGTCGGGAGAGAGAGAAGCCGCAGCCTTTGCACGCGCCGCCATCTTGAACACACCACATGAATGTGAAGAAGACAAAGGAGATGATTGTGGACTTCAGAAGGAACAAACAAACACACCCCACTGAACATAAGTGGATCTGCGGTGGAGGTGGTCTCCAGCTACAAATACTTGGGTGTACACTTGAATGATAACCTCAGCTGGAGCAACAACACCACCAGCCTGATCAAGAAAGGTCATCAGAGACTCTACTTCCTCAGACGGCTGAGACGAGCTGGTCTGAGCAGCCCAGTCCTCACCTCCTTCTACAGGTGTGCAGTGGAGAGCATCCTGTGCTCCAGCATCAACGTGTGGCATGGAGGCTGCACAGTTGCAGAAAGAAAAGCTCTGCAGAGAGTGGTGAAGGCTGCACAGAAGATGTTGGAGTCAGTCTCCCCACCATCACAGACATTTACACCTCCAGATGCAGGAAAAGAGCCACCTGCATCATGAAAGACCTCACTCACCCAGCACACTCACTCTTTGCCCCACTCCCCTCAGGACGGAGGTTGAGGAGCATCAAATGTAGAACCACTAGACTGAGGAACAGCTTCTACCCTGAGGCTGTTAGACTCATGAATAAATAAATAATAAGAATAAACACTGCAAAATATCACATCATGCCTGTGGCGGTTCTGGACACGGGCCCACACGGGCCGGTGCCCGTATATCACGGAGCCTGGCCCTCCCTCTGGCCTGCCCTCTGAGCAAGAAGTGGAAACCATCCGATACCAGCATTTTTGATCCAACGTGCCGATATTTCTGATCCATGATGCACGTTGGCTTCAAACTATGGAATGGATTTCCTGAACGGAGATGTGTCTCATGAACCCAGAGTAACAAGACCCGCCTCACATTCAGGAAATCCATGTCACAGTTTGCAGCCAGCTACAAGCGTGAGGACTAACTGAGTACTCTGTTGGGTTTGTTGTGGCATCGTTTTCAAAAAGCGGGTCGTTTGTTTATGGATTTTTTACATGGAGCTGGTCACAATTGGTTATGGATTGTTTACATGGAGCTGGACGCTTGTTTCTGTCGCAAGTTCTGACAACACTGGTGAGTAGCATCTTAGCTAGCAGGTAGCCAACTTTTCATCGTAACAAAGTAACATGTGTCCGCTGTGTGGAAGTCTTTAAACACCGCAAGACAACATTCAATGTCTGCAGAGCCATAGCGCAACATTAAACCGCGGTCAAGTTAGTTTTATGTTGGATATTTGAGCTCTGGGCTTCAGCGGTGTGTTTTTCTTTTTCATGCCGGGAATTGCGCTCTGATTGCGGGCAGCTGCTTTCAGCTTCCCCCTGGAGCTCCGTGGCTGCGCATCATATCATAACAGCTACAATATAAAGCATGTAAACACTAAAAACAGGAACATGTCTGTGTTGGTTTATGCCATGAACTTAGCAGATGTAAAGCCATTTAATATTTATATTTAATTTATTTATTCATTCATTTAAAAGAGACAAAATAAAACAAATTCATCAAAAATAAAACATTGAATGAAAAGAGTGCAGAAAGAAGAAAAAAATCTTATATCACCCCATTATTTAAAAGAATATATAAAATAACTTTAAACAATCACTTAACTCCATATCTGTAAAATTAACTGAATTATAACCATTTTTGAGTTGGCTTATTTCAATTGCCTGCTGCAGCCATCTTCAATTCAATTGTACTCAAAAGTTAATCATCAGTAAAGAAACATCCGTTTATTATTTCTTGAAAGATTTTTCAAAATCTGTCCAGAGGGTCATGAGATATTTTGCTAACAGACCAACACCATTGATTCTAAATAAATAACGCTATAATTTTAAAGAAAGATCTTATGCATTCTAAAAGTCCTTTGCTTATGCTTTGGGAATGAATCTCAGCTACTACCACACCAAATTTTATCTCAATTTTTTGTCAAATTGACTGAGTTGTAGTCAATTTTGTGTTGTTCAGTTAGCTGTGGCAGCCATTTTGAATTGGATGTACTTTAAAAGTCAACCAGTCGTAGAGAGCCATTCAGTGATTATTTCTTGAAAGTTTAATCAAAATCTGTTCAGTTGTTCATAAGATATTTTGCTAACAGACAGATGCAGAATACAAACATAATTTGATAATTTCTGGCAAACCGATCAACAAATGAGTCACTCATTTGTTGATCGGTTTGCCAGAAATCATGATGCCAGAAATCATGAAATTCTGCGATTTTGTATTCATCAAAATCGCAGAATACAGTTGCTGTAATAATAATAATAATGAATTCCATTTATAATGCACTTTTCATTAATAAAAATCTCAAAGTGCTACAAAGTGTAACAAAGCAAAGATCAAAATAAAACAAGTGATAAAATCAAATAAAATCAATAATAATATCGACTAAGATCAAAGATAAAATCATGTGGATGCAGATTAGGCTTGCTTAAAAAATAAATAAAATAAAACAAGTGATAAAATCAAGTAAAATCAATAATGATATCAGCTAAGATCAAAGATAAAATCATGTGGAGGCAGAATAGGCTTGCTTAAAAAGAAAGGTCTTTATGCTGCTTTTAAAGTCAACCAGTGACTGTGGAGCTCTCAGGTCGTCAGGGAGGGAGTTCCACAGGCGGGGGGCAGCCACACAGAATGCTCGGTCTCCCATGGTCCTCAATTTGGTCCGAGGAATATGAAGTAAATTACTGTTCTGTGAACAGTAATAGTGATAGTAGGGCAGCCAATGCTGTTACCTGTATATAATTTTGGACTGAGAAACTGAACCAAGACTTCACCTAACAGTTATTTTCATTATAATTTTATTTGCTTATTAATATATTTTATTCAGTCAATACAAATACTGTGTAAAATGATTTATATTTTTCTCATTTGATTTTTTAAACTATTTTCTTTGGTTACAATGGTTAATCACTGCTTTAAAAAAATAAAGAGTCAAGTAAGATTTCGAATCTGTCTTTTTCTCCGAGATGAACGTGCCCCTCTGACAAAACCTCTGGCCCCAGCTTGGCCCCACCAGTACAACTGGTCTAGAACCGCCACTGCATCATGCATCTGTTTTCTTGTTGCTGTGTTCATCTGTGACCATCTGCTCATACAGACTCATGTTCGTGCTGCTGTTTATAATGATGTTTTTCCACCACTTTAGGGCTTAGTGTATTACTAGTTGATGTTTTTCTTAGTTAATTCTAGATGTTATTACTGTTTTTCTCTGCATTTGTTGTTGGATGTAACTGGGACCCCGTGTACATAATCTCGTTTTCATCACATGTACTACATGCGGTGCAAATGACAATAAAGACTCTCTGACTCTGACTCTGAAAACACATTTTTTTCTAACTGGCTTTTAGCACAGACTGAATTTGTTCTGCACTGTTTTTATTGTTTTTTTTTTGCTTTTATTTATCTTAATCTAAAAAAGCTAAGTCTGGTCCTCTGGACATAAAAAAAAATGCAAAAAAATTTTTTTTGTAGAAACGTTTCTTCTATTTATTAGACTGAGCTGAACACAGCAGCTCAGACTGAGGAAGTCTTTCGGACGAGACGAAACGTTTCAACAATTTTTTTGCTTTGTTTTGTTTTTTGAATGTCCAGAGGACCAGACTTAGCTTTTTTAGAATTTTCTACCTGGATTATTGAGTATGCATCAGGGTATTGATCTTAATGTTTTAACAACTGTTTTGTTTTTTATGTGTTTGAATGTTTTTGATTTTATGTACAGCACTTTGTTGCAGCTGTGGTTGTTTTACAGGGCTTTATACATAAAGTATTATTATTATTATAAGAGATCAGGGAATAAAATTCATCGTTGTGGCCTCATTATGGTGCTAGACCTGTTTAAACCAGTGGCTCCAAAAGTCAGGATTTAGACTCCACTATGGGTCATAAAACACAAAGGGCGTGGCTTTGATTTCCAGCAATTAATTTTTAAAATGATTGCTACAGTGAGTTTTTGCCATAATTGTTGAGAGAGATTAAAACACTAGGCATCATTTGAAAAGGGAATGTATGTGTTGTTGAAGCTTCTTTATATGTTTATTAGTAAAATTGATATACCTCTTTCAGGGGCTTTCAGTGTGGCTGCCCCCCGCCTGTGGAACTCTCTTCCTGACTGTCTGAGAGCCCCACAGTCTGTGGTTGACTTTAAGAGCAGCTTGAAGACCTTTCTTTTCGACCAAGCATACTCTGCCTCCTCATGATTCTACTTTTGATCTTAGTTGATACTGTTATTGATTTTACTTGTTTTATTACTTGTTTTATTGACATTTAATTCTGTTGCACCTTGTAGCACTTTGAGATTTTCATTAATGAAAATTGCGTTATAAATTGAATTCATTATTATTATTATTATTATCACCTCAACCAGTGATAGTCTGGGTCCAGGCTCCCTACAATGGCTAGTTAGTACCATATTTTCTGGACTGTAAGGCACACTTAAAATCCTTTAGTTTTCTCAAAAATCGACACTGATCCTTATAATCCAGTGTGCCTTATAGTCCGAAAAATATGGGTTCGGAAGCCCAAAATTTTGGGAACCAATTGTTTAGACCAGTGGTGTCCAATCCTGTTTCTTGAGGGCCACTAGCTCTAACTTTTTTAACCGTTTCTCTACTTTGACACACCTGGTTTGACAGTAATTAGTATGCTTTTGTGGAACTTAGACTTGAGGAAGAGCAGGTAATCAATGAATACATGCAGAATAGTGCCCCTCAAGGACCAGGGTTAGGCACTGTTCAGTGTGCCCGCTCCTAGTACAGTATACACACTTGTACTAATCTTGAATACAATTGTTGTTCTTTCTTGTGATCCTGTTTAAACCAGTGAAGAAACAACACTCAGTCTCTAACATGTTCATTCACCTGCAACATTTCAACTGAGGTTTCTCCTGTCCTGAAAAACATACCTCAACAATGAAAAAAAAAAGTTTTTTGTTTTAAGTGATCTCTTTATTTATTTATTGATTTTGTCTTTGCAGTTTTGTTCACATTCTGTACTGTTCTTTATTTCTTCTTGTAAACAACTTCTTAGTGGTACACACTTGACATATTTTGGTTGTTCTTTAATGGCTGTCACACCTTTTATCTGTCATCTCTGAGTTTGTCCTTGTGGTAGAAATTATTCTAATCAGACTGATAAATAAGGAGGTGAGAAAACAATCTTTGTCTCTACGTTTTATTTAGTCTTTGCAAAGGAACTCAAGTCAAAACACAGACATGAAAAGAGTCAGCCCCTGAGTGATTTAAGGAAGTCTCAAGCCGTGTTTCCATCAAGGTTTCTAGATGCGCATTTTGAAGTATCGCAGCAGAAAAGCTTAATGGAAACGGCAAAATGCGAATTTACTTCCTCTAATTCGCCAAAAAGTTTATACGCTCGCTTGAGGTGGTTTTTGGGGGTTTCGAAACAGAGCTGATGCGCACAACCATACCATACCATACCAGCTTTATTTATAGAGCACTTTAAACACCTACAGGACCAAAGTGCTGTACACACAACAAAACAATCACAATCAGGTAATAAAATAATTAAAATAAATAAAAGTCACATAATAAAAGTTGAGGAATCATACACTCAGATAAAACAAGCGACTAAAATTATTAAAAGTCAACATCGCAGATGGTGTCATAGGCCAGGGAGAAGAGATGGGTTTTAAGAAGAGATTTAAAAACAGACAGGGAAGAGTCTGATGTTCAAGGGAAGGTTGTTCCACAGTTTAGGAGCTGCCACAGCAAAAGCACGGTCTCCTCTGAGCTTGCGTTTTGTCTTTGGGACACTCAGGAGCAGCTGATCACATGACCTGAGGGATCGAGAGGGTGTGTATGGCTGCAGCAACTCGGACAGATAGGGCGGGGCAAGACCATTTTGCGCTTTAAAAGCAAATAAAAGAACTTTAAAATGAATCCTGGAATGTACGGGCAGCCAGTGCAGGGAGGTTAAAACAGGAGTAATGTGGTCAAACTTTCGTGTGCCAGTTAAAAGTCGTGCAGCGGCGTTCTGTACCCTCTGAAGCTGAGAGATACAGGAATCACTGATTCCTATATAGAGTGCATTACAGTAGTCCAGCCGTGTGGTCACAAAGGCGTGAACTACTGTTTCAAAATGCTGCTTGGAAAGAATTGGCTTCACCTTAGCCAGCTGCCTCAGGTGGAAAAAACTAGTTTTAACAACTGCTCTGATGTGGTTTTCAAATTTTAGTCCGGCATCGATCTTGACCCCCAGGTTTGTAACAATAGGTCTGATGTATTGAGCCAAGGAACCAACATTGACCTTGGGAGTCTCAGTGGAGCTTCCAAAAACCATCACCTCAGTCTTCCCCTCATTAAACTTTAAAAAGTTCACAGCCATCCAGGCTTTGATGTCCTCCAGACATGAAAACAGAGGGGCCAGAGAGTTGGAGTCCTTTTTCTGAAGCGGGACATAAATCTGCGTATCATCCGCATAACAATGAAAGGAGATCCCATATTTTCTAAGAATGGAGCCAAGAGGGAGCAGGTATAGTGTGAAGAGGAGGGGGCCTAAGACTGAGCCCTGAGGAACCCCACACAGAAGAGGAGCAGAGGAGGACTCATGGTCACCAAGGCGGACACAGAAAGTACGGTCGGCTAAGTAGGACCTAAACAACGACAGATGGAAACAGATTTGCCGACTCGTGCTGCCGAAGCAAACATTCACGTCACGTGACTGATCAGCTGTTTCCGCTCCGGACAACATGTAACATCGCTAAAACTAGTTGGCATGACAGAATAAATACAACTCGACCGATAGCAACACGTACCTGAAATATTCTCTCCATTTTGACGAGATGTGTGGCCGGGTTCTGTTTTCAACCGCTACTTCCTGTTTACTGTAGACATGCGCAACGCTGACGTCTGACGTAATGACGCTGACGTCTGACGTAATGACGCTGACGTCTGACGTAATGACGCTGACGTCTGACGTAATGACGCTGACGTCTGACGTAATGACGCTGACGTCTGACGTAATGACGCTGACGTCTGACGTAATGACGCTGACGTCTGACGTAATGACGCTGACGTCTGACGTAATGACGCTGACGTCTGACGTAATGACGCTGACGTCTGACGTAATGACGCTGACGTCTGACGTAATGACGCTGACGTCTGACGTAATGACGCTGACGTCTGACGTAATGACGCTGACGTCTGACGTAATGACGCTGACGTCTGACGTAATGACGCTGACGTCTGACGTAATGACGCTGACGTCTGACGTAATGACGCTGTGCGTGGCTTGGTAGATGCGCTTCAAGCCAGCAGATGGAAACACTTCTGCTTCGCATTAATTTGTATTTACATATTTGCGAGATTTCAAAAATTAGCTCAAAATTCGAAATGAAAATGTATGGAAACACGGTTTCAGACTCCTTATTTATATCACACTTATTACGTCATCGGTTTCATGTGTACCTCATAAAAAATACAGGAAAGCTCTCTTTGAGCTGTCTGACACGGAAGCTGCAGCTGTTTTCCAAACTCAGATCACAGACATGAGCAGAAACTGTTAATCAGAAGCTTTGTATACACAGAAATGACCATTTTTTTTCTTTCTTCACAATTCTATTCTTCAGATTATACTGCATATACGGTAATCATATAAAAGATAAAGAAAAAATGATATGAAAATGGAAACTCATACGAACCCTTCCACTGAAATGACACCAGATTATATTCTGCTTGCAACCTAAATTCAACTGAGACTAGTGTAGACAAAACAACCCGTGACAACTGACTGTAAAAACACCTAGAAACAAGCTATATACATTAATGCCAATAATATTCTTATGGTGTAGAAATTCATCCTCCTTCTTTCACGGTGCTCCGGTTTGCTTCCCAGTGAAGAGAGGTGAGGGTTTGATGTTGTATTGAAGGATGAAGAGGACTCTTCTCCTGCACTTCATTAGGCCAGAAGACCCATGGACTGGCTGCTGTCTCTCTGCTCTCCCCTTCGTCCAGGAGCTGTAGAGCGTCCAGGAGGGGTCGGTGTGGTTCAACTCACTTCTCATCGGTTGATTTAAGAGCAGTCTCCATCTTGGTCTTGTTGCTGCTGTTTGGCTGGAGGTCCAGAGGAAGAGACATGCGTCCAGATGGGGGGCCCCCCTCACCTCTCCATTTCTCAATAGGTGTGCTCGGCAACATCTGGAATGTCCATCCCATCCCGAAGGCGTTGACTCGGCCATCCATTCCAAAAGTCCTGTCAATCAGCTACTATTGATGACACCAACAGGACAACTCCTATACAAATACTCAAAATGTAGTTGATAAACATAATCGCCCCTGTTGTTTATCTGAAGACACAAACAGATAAACAACTAAACTAAATATTTATCTCTTCAACTTATTTCTCTGATTTTCTTATAATTTTGTGCATAACTCTAAATGCCATAACTCATAACATACCATCACGATAATAGTAAAATTGCTTAGAATTTCTTAACAACTAAAAAGGAAGTTGTTCAAGTTCCATGCGAGGGGGATCTGAGCTCAGACTGCCCTTTCAGGTCAGTGGGCAAAAAGACCCTGTTTTTTATTTATTTATTTATTTATTTATTTATTATCACTTTTAACCGCCAAAACGATCCTCCCTGCCACATTGTATTCGCCTCACTCCAGGGGTCCAGTTCCGATGTCATCTTGAACAGACTGGACAGAGTGATTCAGACCATGGCCACTGCAAGAGGCAAGCCAGTCCAGCACAGAGTTCCTCCTGCATGAGGGCAAAATATCACTTCACAGACCTGGCAAAATCTAGCAGAGTAAACTCTCTTCCTTTTTAGCTCTGTTATTTCTGGAGCAGTGTCAATCAATCAATCAAGCAATTTATTCATTTCAAAATTTTAAAACACAAGAATACTGTTTACAAAAAACAATATAAAATCAAAAATGCATGAAATGAAAGGAGGCAGAAGAAGAAAAAAAATCTTGTCGTATCTGCTCCTTCTTCAACAAAATTAATTCATACAATCAATTCCAAAACCAAACCAATGCAGATTTGTTCCTGTCTTTGATTCTATACGTTTACCTTATAATGTTTTGCTAGTTTTTTGATACTTTGTTAAAAAAAAAAAAAAAAAAAAAATTTTTTTTTTTTTTCCTCTCTTTTGTTTTCTATTGTTTATTGTTTGTTTGTTTGTTTATTGTTTAAGGAAATTCTACCATTGCTGTTCATTGTTCCTTAGTTTTAGCAGGTCGCTTTCGTAAATGAGCCCATGAGGTTCAAAAGATTTACCTGACTAAATAAAGGTTGAATGAAAATTCAAACAGCAATCACAAAAAATAAGATTATAAATGATTTCTCACATAATACCATATATAGTAGTTTGTACAAGATCTAATTTATGAATATTTGTTCAAAATTTTTATTTTAATAATTTTCTTAAAGCTTCAGTATGTAGCTTTTTTTATAAACATATTTCTTCACTCTGTCACTACCTCCTGACAGATTGATGTTAGCCAGGTAATCTCTGAAAAAAAAAGTTTTCCCCTTGCTTCTCCATCCATCCATCCATCCATCCATCCATCCATCCATTTCCGTCCGCTTATCCGGGGTCGGGTCGCGGGGGTAGCAGCCTAAGTAGGGAGGCCCAGACTTCCCTCTCCCCAGCCACTTGGAGCAGCTCCTCCGGGGGAATCCCAAGGCGTTCCCAGGCCAGCCGAGAAACATAGTCCCTCCAGCGTGTCCTGGGTCTTCCTCTGGGTCTCCTCCCGGTGGGACATGCCCGGAACACCTCACCAGGGAGGCGTCCAGGAGGCATCCTAACCAGATGCCCGAGCCACCTCAACTGGCTCCTCTCGATGTGGAGAAGCAGCGGCTCTACTCCGAGTCCCTCCCGGATGACTGAGCTTCTCACCCTATCTCTAAGGGAGAGTCCAGACACCCTGCGGAGAAAACTCATTTCAGCCGCTTGTATCCGAGATCTCGTTCTTTCGGTCACAACCCAAAGCTCATGACCATAGATGAGGGTGGGAACGTAGATCGATCGGTAAATTGAGAGCTTTGCCTTTTGACTCAGCTCTCTCTTCACCACGACAGACCGGTACAGCGCCCGCTTCACTGCGGACGCTGCACCTATCCGCCTATCGATCTCACGCTCCAGTTTTCCCTCATTCGTGAACAAGACCCCGAGATACTTAAACTCCTCCACTTGGGGCAGGACCTCCTCCCCGACCCGGAGAGGGCATGCTACCCTTTTCCGGCTCAAGACCATGGCCTCGGATTTGGAGGAACTGATCCTCATCCCGGCCGCATCACACTCGGCTGCAAACCGCTCCAGCGAAAGCTGTAGATCACGATCTGATGAAGCCAATAGGACCACATCATCTGCAAAAAACAGAGAAGCGATTCTAAGGCCACCAAAACGGATCCTCTCAACACCTTGGCTGCGCCTAGAAATTCTGTCCATAAAAGTTATGAACAGAATCGGTGACAAAGGGCAACCTTGGCGGAGTCCAACTCTCACTGGAAACGAGCCTGACTTACTGCCGGCAATGCGGACCAAGCTCTGACACCGGTCGTACAGGGACCTAACAGCCCATATCAATGGGCCTGGTACCCCATACTCCCGGAGTACCCCCCACAGAACCCCCCGAGGGACGCGGTCGAATGCCTTTTCCAAGTCCACAAAGCACATGTAAACTGGTTGGGCAAACTCCCACGCACCCTCCAGGACCCTGCTGAGGGTGTAGAGCTGGTCCAGTGTTCCACGACCAGGACGAAAACCACATTGCTCCTCCTGAATCCGAGGTTCGACTATCCGACGGACCCTCCTCTCCAGGGGCCTCATGTATCAAAGACTTGCGTGGATTCCTCACTGAAAAGTGACGTACGGTCAAACCCAGAAATGTGTGCACGCACAAAAGGATCCGGATGTATCAAACTGAGCGTACACCTGAATCCACGCACATTCCTTTTGTACATCACAATTGACGTGGAACTGAGCGCACGTGAGACACCTCCCCTGACACGCCTTCATTTACATATGTTAAACAGATGCAAATTACTTCCTGCATGTGTGAAGGACATGTTTGTTTGATCCCTGCGCGATCAGAAATGATTTCTAGATTCGGGAAAATAATGAATATAATATAATATGAGTGAGGACAAACATCCTAAGTAAGAATAGTAATAAAATGTGTTCATCATGCAAAGAACGAGTGATTGTCGGTATTTGTGTGCGCGCGCACCCTGCTGTGGTGCGCGAACCGGCTCATTCATTCATTCTGTGTGGAAATATTAACTTTGCGCACGAGTTTATTACCATTATTACTGTAAACACAGAGGAACTTACTTGGATGTTTGCTAGAACATAGATCTTTGTTTATGTAGATGATGTGAAGAAACGAGTCTGTGCGTCTTGGTGGAGACATTTCATGACATCACGTGATGTTGGCGTCTCCAGACGCTGCGCCCTCCGCAGCCCTGTGCGCAGTCTGTCTGTGAAGCTTTTACTCTCCTACAAGTTATATAAGGTGTACTTTCACGTGTCATTTTGGAGAAATCTACAATAAACGCAGATAATGAAACACCTCCAGCTGCCGTGTCGACACCGGTGAGGGTGCGCGCGCGCTCCAAGCGCGACCACTCAGCCTTTGGAATCATATGGATGAGACATTCCATTGGACATGATCCGGCTTTGTGTGGACTGGACTGCACAGTCCCGATCGACCTGCAGCTCCCTCTGTGGAACAGTTTGACCGCTGCTTCTGTATGCACGCGTGATGCACGGCTCCCCAGAGCGCAGCAGCAGTGCCAAACTGAAAAATGATTATTTCTGAAAACGGCTGATAAGCCATATCCTAGATCAGAAAATTATATCTGTTTCTAAATAAATGCTCTGCGTGTTACACTATTTATTCTCCAGTAAGGCTGAATGAATCCGTTCCTGTTAAATTTATTTTTGGCACAACTTTGCGCGTCCTTTATTTCACTGCGTCATGTGGATGTAATACTTGTTAATCGTGTGTTTGGAGGGAATATTAATCATTTTCACATCATGAACAGTTAATAATAATAATAATAATAATAATAATAATAATAATAATAATAATGAATTCAATTTATAACGCACTTTTCATTAATGGAAATCTCAAAGTGCTACAAGGTGCAACATATTTGAATGTCAATAAGACAAATAATAAAACAATTAAAATCAACAACAGTATCAGCTAAGATCAAAAGTAGAATCATGAGGAGTAAAGTATGCTCGGTTGAAAAGAAAGGTCTTCAAGCCGCTTTAAAGTCAACCACAGACTGTGGGGCTTCAGTTTCTCTGAAACACCTGTAAGTGTCGCCAAAGGAACAAGAACCACAGAAACGTGCGTACGCCTGCTCGGGAGCTTGCGTGGATATGTACCTGGATGCGCATATATTCACGTTCAGTTCAGTTTTGATACATACGGGCTTTTGCGTGGAAAGTGACGTGCGCAATGTTTTTGTGCGCACGCATGGTTGATACATGAGGCCCCAGAACCCCTGAATAGACCTTACCAGGGAGGCTTAAGAGTGTGATCCCCCTATAGTTGGAACACACCCTACGGTCCCCCTTTTTGAATAGGGGAACCACCACCCCAGTCTGCCAATCCAAGGGAACTGCCCCCGATGTCCACGATATTGCAGAGTCGCGTAAGCCAACACAACCCCACAACATCCAGAGCCCTAAGGAACTCAGGACGAATCTCATCCACCCCTGGAGCCTTGCCACCGCGGAGCTTTTTAACCACCTCGGTGACCTCAGCACCAGAGATTGGAGAGCCCGACCCAAAGTCCCCAGGCTCCGCTTCCTCAGTGGAAGACGTGCCAGTAGGATTGAGGAGGTCTTCGAAGTACTCCGCCCACCGACTCACAACATCCCGAGTTGAGGTCAACAGCACGCCATCCCCACCATAAATGGTGTTGGTCGCGTACCGCTTTCCCCCCCTGAGACGCCGGATGGTGGACCAGAATCGCCTCGAAGCCGTACGGAAGTCATTCTCCATGGCCTCTCCGAACTCCTCCCACGCCCGAGTTTTTGCCTCAGCAACCACCCGAGCCGCATGCCGCTTGGACTGTCGGTACCTATCTGCTGCTTCCAGGGTCCCACAGGCAAAAAAGGCCCAATAGGACTCCTTCTTGCTTCTCCAGGTGGTAAATAAGCATTTCTAAAAAGAAAAGGTGACACGCCATTTTCCAGCCAATAAAAACAGAGTTTTTAATCAGCCAATAAAGAGCTGCATTCCAGTTGTCCTCAACAGAGCTTCTCACGCCCCAACCCACGCCCCCACCTGTCCCAGCCCCAGCGCCGGGCACGTTCTCGTTCAAATGATGAACCTTACCAAGCTCCGCACACAGGGCCGCGTTTCATTGGCTAATGCCCATAACACGTCATAGTGCAGCTTCCACGTGTGTGCCGGTCTCACAAAACAAACGCTACGGTAGCGTTTGTGAGACCGGCACCACATGCTACTTACATTGCTAGCTAGCATACGTGCAGAATTTTTCTGCGTCAGGGCTGGAAAAATGCTCCTCCACCGTCAGTGGGGTATCTGTACAGGAGATGTCAGGTACCCTGACCGTATTTGTGGAAGTAAAATTCACCGTTTCCCTATATGTGAAACTGAATGCCTTGCTTGGATCAAAGCTTGTGCACGACCACAAAACTGAACAATTATTTCTTTCACCAGCAGAGAAGGGTTGACCTGCTTTTGAAACCTGCTAGTTAACAACACGCGGTCACGATGAGAGAAAGCCACAGTTCACTGAACGTCCTGGAAGTTGGGAAGAAACAGCTCTGCTAACTCCACATGAGCTAGCTAACACAACGAGCTCTACTGTCGATTTCACCTAAAACTGCACAAAATCGTGACACGAAGGCTGGATTTTAACTAACACACCGACGGCTGAGCTCGTTAGCCCTCACAAAAGTCGCTGTCGGCGTGTTTAGCAGCTAAAGCAGCAACGGCTAACCAATGGAGATTACAGTTAGCATTAGCTTTGCGACCAAGGCACACAAACTTTTGCCAACAATAGAAATCGCTGATTTCAAAAGTAACCCTCAAAACCATGAATGCCTGACTTACCCAGCCTTGCAGGACAATAGGCATCAGTGATCCTGTCCACAGCTGTAATAATGCTGAGCATGTGAGCTGCTGGTTTCCTCATCAGACGGTAGCATTAGCTGTGACGTGCACGCTGTTGGAGGCATCGCGTAGCTCAAACAACTTGATAACGTCCAAAAAAAAAACATGAACTTGTTGGTTCCCCTGTCCATTGTCATGGCTGATATTTTGTTGGAATCTGGCAGAAATGATACACTATTCGACTCAGAAATACCCTGCAGAGTCAGTCGACGCCATATGTTTCCATTGAAAGTAATGCTGCTGCTTGGGAGACGTGCAGACCGGTCGGGGCTTAAGGCCGAGATACACTCGAGCGTCCTCACGGTACGCCTATACGCAGCGTACGTACGCTGTGGCAAAAGCGTAGCCCCGCGTAGCCCCTCAGGGCATGTACGCGCAAAAGTATTTTTTTACTACGCATACGCGATCCGCGTGCGCGATACGCGGTGTCTGACCATAAACTTCCCGGCGCCGGACTGTTTTGTATGTTACACAAATGAAATAAATTCCCCTTCTTTATCGCTGATCGGGCCTTTTCTTTTGTTTTTTTGCCTAAAGTCAAGTAACCGCTTCTTCCTCCGTTCACTCGATGATTGAAATGAATGAATTCAGGTCCTACCTGGGTGCGCGATGTTTTAAATATTCCCTGGTGGGCTGTGTGCTGCAGGAAAAGCGCTCCCTGTTATTATTTTTATTTCTGAGAGAACTTTTTATAACATATATAGTAGAAACACCGTATCAGAACACCGCAGAAGTCCAGCGAGCTGCTCATGATGAGTTCTCTAGGTTTCACTTTCAGCTGACTAGGTTTCACTTTCAGCTGACTTAAAGGCTGTCAATCAATTCAGTAGGCGTGTCAGCAAGTGACCAATCAGCGAGCTCAGTTGAGTCCCTCCGTGCTCAGCTGCTCATATTACAACAAGGAGAACGTGAGCTGAAGTATAGCAGCAAAAACATACGCACAAAATATGCGCGTATACGCGCGTATACGGAGGACGCTTCAGTGTATCTCGGGCTTAAGGGGGCGTTTCTGGGCGGAGCTTGGTAAGGTCCGTTGACTGACAGGGGTGGCTGTGAGACATGACAGATGGCTGAAAAAACTAAACAGTAGGAAAACACAAACAATGGCCCTCATTCACGAAAATGTTCGTATTTTTATCCTAAATTTCTCCTACTTTTGTTCGTACGAAGCGTTCGTACGAACATGCCACGTCAGATTCAACAAAGTCTTCTATCCTGAGGAAACGTGTGTAAATGGGTTGCGTAAATTTAATGAATCCCACCTGTTCTAAACAGCTGCGCGTGCACGCGAGAGGTTATTTACATAATTCCCACCCCTCAAAACACCATATAAGGCCACGTTTCCTGCCTTCTGACAGCAGGAAGTGTCCATTCATTCAAACTCAAGAAGTAAAAGGAGGAACTTCACGCGTTCGGAGATCTGCTCTCAGTCGCGCTGTGGCTACCCCCCCGCAAGTGTCGGATGGTCAAATATCTTTAATTTTAGTGTACTGTGTTACATTATAGTTTCACTTATTCAGAAGAGCCGTGGCGCACCGCTACCCCCCACCCCCCCGCAAGTGTCGGATGTGTTTTTGAACAGAAGCATTTTAAAATGTCTCGAAACTACAGTTAACATCATATTAATATTGTAGTGCATATGTTGTGTCTCCCGTGGGTCGTACAGTATCAGAAATCAAGAATAAATGGTTTGATCTGAAAATGGCTTCAAACAAACGTCTCGCCGCAGCACGGACAGGAGGTGGTCAAGGAATAGTCTGCGAGATGGATGGACAATAAATGCCACGCTGCAAGACGCGTGCCAACATGTTTTGCAGCACAAATGGGTCATGCGCGCACCTCCTGGTCAGCGCGCAACCACATTCTGCAGGTTATATTTCGAATCAGATATAATAATCAATTGCTCCGATGGTGTTTGGCACAAGATCAGTCTTAATTCGTACTTGTTCTGCGGCGGTGTATGGGGATTTTATGTACCTGGGTGTTAATATGAGGAGGGCTTTGATACGGTGGCCGAGGGGTGCAAACGCGCAGCAAAAACAGAACAGCACGCTGCAAAAAGAAAACGGCGTTCCAAAAGTTGAAACACGCATCAAAATGAAAACAACAGCGTTCCAAAAGTTGAAACACGCATCAAAATGAAAACAACAGCGTTCCAAAAGTTGAAACACGCATCAAAATGAAAACAACAGCGTTCCAAAAGTTGAAACACGCATCAAAATGAAAACAGCGCTCCAACAGATGAGGCGCACTGCAAAAGATAAGTCGCGCTCCCAAAAGAGGACGACCTGCAAATACAGAACGAGCTGCAAATAGAAAAGCCACAACGGAAGTGCTCCAGACCACTAGGGGCAGTCGAACAAAGAACAAATCATAAGCATATTATAGTTTTCGGAATGGCAATAGTTATTTGTGTATTTTAACTTATTTATTACTGAAGAATGTTTTACACATCGAAACTATCCCATTGTATTTGTTTTAATACTGTGCGATAGAGGTGTAATGTATTGATGCTTGGTTGGCTTAGTGGTCTAACACATTGCCTCGAATGTGGGAGATCTGGGTTCGATTCCCGGTCTCGGAAATTTTTGTGGTATTAATTTTTTTTTTTTTAAGCCTTTTGTTTTGGATAAATCGGATGGAATAGATAAATACATCTACATGTTTATTATTTGTTGTTGCTTGGTTTATGTTGTTGGCAAGACTTTTAGCTTGTTTTAGGTTGTTGCTGGAGGAGGCGTGACAACCCCCAACCTCCTCCCCACGCCTGCTGCCTAAAACAAACTAAAACTCTAGCCACCAACATAAACCAAGCAACAACAAAGAATAAACATGTAGATGTATTTATCTATTCCACCCGATTTATCCAAAACAAAAGGCTTTAAAAAAAAAAAGAAATTAATACCACAAAAATTTCCGAGACTGGGAATCGAACCTAGGTCTCCCACATTCGAGGCAATGTGTTAGACCACTAAGCCAACCGAGCATCAATACATTGCCTCTCTATCGCACAGTATTAAAACAAATACAACGAGATAGTTTCGATGTGTAAAATATTCTTCAGTAATAAATAAGTTAAAATACACAAATAACTATTGCCATTCCGAAAACTATAATATGCTTATGATTTGTTCTTTGTTCGACTGCCCCTAGTGGTCTGGAGCACTTCCGTTGTAGCTTTCCCTATTTGCAGCTCGTTCTGTATTTGCAGGTCGTCCCCTTTTGGGAGCGCGACTTATCTTTTGCAGTGCGCCTCATCTGTTGGAGCGCTGTTTTCATTTTGATGCGTGTTTCAACTTTTGGAAAGCTGCTGTTTTCATTTTGATGCGTGTTTCAACTTTTGGAAAGCTGCTGTTTTCATTTTGATGCGTGTTTCAACTTTTGGAAAGCTGCTGTTTTCATTTTGATGCGTGTTTCAACTTTTGGAAAGCTGCTGTTTTCATTTTGATGCGTGTTTCAACTTTTGGAAAGCTGCTGTTTTCATTTTGTTGCGTGTTTCAACTTTTGGAACGCTGCTGTTTTCATTTTGATGCGTGTTTCAACTTTTGTAACGCTGTTGTTTTCATTTTGATGCGTGTTTCAACTTTTGGAGCGCTGTTTTCTTTTTGCAGCGCGTTTGCACCCCTCGGCCACCGTACTTTGATGACCAAGGGGAGCGCACGACTCATGAAGCCTGCGCGACACACCAGACAAATTAAACTTAAAATTATAATTCTAATTCAAACAGAATAACCTATTGTCAAGAATAATTATGGTGCGTGATTTTTTTAAACCCAAAATATTTTCTAAATAACGAAATATGAAGTTATTCGTGGAGAAGATCCGTCTGGATGACAGCAGACTGACGCTCCTAAAATATACGACAGGTCCGGACCACTCGTAAATTTTGTTCGTATCTGAAAAAATCGTAGGATACGAAAACATTGTTGAATGCCACAAATGATCCTAAATCACTCGTACGCACAGTTTAAGAACAAATCTGTGCGTACGAACGGTTCGTGCATGAGGGCCATTGACATGAGGAGCAGAAAAGTTGAATCAGGACTGAAGCAGACTGAGGAGGAAGTGAAAAGAAACGACAGACAAAGTACAACACAACAAGAAACAAATCACAAAGAACAGAACAGAAATCAGAAGGGCAGAATAACAAAGAACAGGAAGATTAAGCAGGGAGGCATGTACAGATGAACTGATTAAGCAGGGAAGGAGCAGAGGAAGGGTGACAGGCATTACTGGGATGAATGGTAACACTACAGGACTGGGGACAGAAGGGGCAAAAATAAGACAAACTACAGGACTGGGGATGAATGGTGGGGATGAAAGGTAAAATTACAGGACTGGGGACAGAAGGGCAAAAATAAGACAGAGGGAAGTAAGTGTGAGGTCAGGCTAAAAGGAGGGGGGTCAGCGGGGCCGCTGACCGTGACAGCAGGTTGGTTTAGAATGTATTTCCAACATGGTTGCAGCCACCTCCTTGTCTGCAAAAACAATCACAAACACAATATACAACAATATTGTATGTGTCATTATGGAATTCACATGCAAAATATATTGTTTGTAATATATTTAAGATTTTCACACATTTAACTTTACGTCTAATAAAGTGTAAGCTGTATAAACAGTGTGTCAAAAGTGCAATAGTAAATACGTTATCAAACATAATTAAATTTTCCCAGGAAAGCTAATAAATGTATCTCTTGGGATAGTTCTTATTTTTCACATCACAACATCACCAATTGTCTCAGGTTGTATTTAAGACATAGTTTACAGAAATCAAATAAGAAATAAGGACGCTACAAACATTTGTGTGACTGACTCAAACGTCGTGTTTTTGTTTACATACTGTGCTAATACTGACGCTCTTATGAAGACATGGCGCTAGTTATAGCAGCTATAGAACACGTTAAACCTGTAACAATAACCAAATCAGTCTAAATATCAGAAGTATTGGTGAGAGAAATTTAAAACGTTTATTTCTGACGCTTGGATATAAAGGTTGAAAACTACACAACAGTTAACTCACCCTGCTGGACATTCGCAAAAAGCCTGAAAGATTTCCCCATTTTCCATCAGCGCACACAATCACCTCCTCTCGTATCCACGCCGCGGAACAATGTTCAGGCATTTTGACCAGTGGTTGTTCACTATTTTAAGAAACCAAGCTTCTAAATTACAACTCGCCATCATTACAAAGCTCCTCGGCTCCTTCCTACTAGCCCCAACATCCGGTTTCGATTCGGCGCGGCATTTTGCCGTCCAATCAGAACGTTCGTTTCAGGCGTGCTTTGCGTGATGACGTCAACTGGTAAAAGGTCTATTATATTTTGCTAACAGACAGGCAGGGTTTTAAGCCAACAAAGTTTACAGCAATAATATCGTGCAATGGGTAGTGTTCAAAGTGTATGTTAGTAATTGCTCAGCCACTACCATGCCACATTTTAGCTCAATTTCTGTAAAAGTGGTTGAGTTGCCATCTTGGTGTTTGCTGAGTTGTTAGCTATGGCAGCCATCTTGAATGGGACTGACTCCAAAAGTTATTTAGTCATAGATGTACACGCAACGATTACATTCTGAGAGTTTCGTTCGGTTCTGTCCACCGGCACAGGAGACGTTTAACTAAGTTTAAGGTTAGTCTCAGCTAAGGTTAACCCACTATGTGAAGGTCAAGGGTCAAAGTTTTCTTTATTGTTATTCGCATCTCATGTGGTACATGTGGTGGAACAAAATTGTGTACACAGGGTTACATCTAACAAAAGCATACATTGTCAAAGAAAAACAGTAAGATCTGAGATAAGAACTAAGAAATATGGCGCTAAACACTTAATAGTACGGAAACAATATGCCGAATAACAGCAGCACGAACATGAGTCTGTGTGAACAGATGAGCATGAATGAACACAGCAGCGTGAAATAAATCAGCAGCATGAGATCAGCAGCACATGTCACCAAGTGGCATTACAGTGATTTTTATTTTTTCACCGTGATATTCCTGATTAGGGATTCATGAGTGTAACAGCCTCAGGGTAGAAGCTGTTCCTCAGTCTAGTGGTTCTTCACTTAATGCTCCTCAAAGCTGAATAAGACTGAGTTTGTTGCGGCTCCTCAGGCTGATGAAGTCTTTTGGATGAAAGAGGAAATGTTTCAACAAAAAGAAACTATCCAGAGGACCTGACTTCACTTGGTTGGATGTTTCTACCTGGATTATTGAGCATGAATCAGGATACGTTGGCTAAGTTTTGTTTTGCGTGTGGTTGGGGGCATGAATAATTTCAGAGGACCAAGAATAGACATTTCAATCCAAACACACATGCTGCCCATGGGGTGCCGTTTGTAAAGTTGCACTGTCAAAAATTACCATCAACATTTTGGTTTATTTAGCTTTTAATAAGGTAAAAAATAATAATTTTTTCAAGTCATATTTTCACCATAATAATAATAATGAATTCAATTTATAACGCACTTTTCATTAATGAAAATCTCAAAGTGCTAATTTGGGTGGCACTTTGAGATTAGCACCACCATGTTATTCATGCATTTATAAATGTCATAGTTCCCAACTAAACAACACCAGACTCACCTCATCACCAGACGAGGAGCACCTCAAAGTGACCGCAGCAGAAGTGAGAGGTAGTCTCAGAAGGATCAACCCTCATAAAGCTACGGGTCCAGACAACATCCCAGGGAAAGTTCTGAAGGAATGTGCGGACCAGCTCTGTGAGGTGCTGGCTGACGTCTTCACCACCTCACTTTCACTGGAGTCAGTTCCCACCTGCCTGAAGACTGCCACCATCATCCCAGTCCCAAAAAGCTCCACAGTGACTGGTCTGAATGACTATAGACCGGTGGCTCTCACCCCGATAGTCGCTAAATGTTTTGAGAAACTGGTCATGTCCCACATCAAGACAACCGTCAACATCAACGAGGACCCTCATCAATATGCATACCGCGAGAACCGATCAACAGAGGACGCCATCTCCTCTGTGGTCCACACTGCTCTCACCCACCTGGATCAGAAGGACTCATACGTGCGTCTGCTCTTTGTGGACTTCACATCTGCCTTCAACACCATGATCCCCCAAACTCTGATAGACAAACTATCCACACTTGGACTAAGCCCCTCCATCTGTAACTGGGTACTAGACTTCTTAACAAACAGACCACAGTCCGTGAAGATCCACAACTTCTCCTCCTCCACCATCACCCTCAGCACTGGCTCTCCTCAAGGATGTGTGCTGAGCCCTCTTCTGTTCACTCTGCTCACATATGATTGTACAGCCACACATCCAGGCTGTCATATTGTTAAGTTTGCAGATGATACAGCTGTGGTGGGATGCATCACAGATAATGATGAATCCAGCTACAGACAGGAGGTGGAACATCTGGAGAGCTGGTGCAAAGAGAACAACCTTCACATGAATGTGAAGAAGACGAAGGAGATGATTGTGGACTTCAGAAGGAACAAACACACCCACACCCCACTGTATATAGGTGGATCTGCGGTGGAGGTGGTCTCCAGCTACAAGTACCTGGGTGTACACTTGAATGATAACCTCAGCTGGAGCAATAACACCACCAGCCTGATCAAGAAAGGACATCAAAGACTCTACTTCCTCAGACGGCTGAGACGAGCTGGTCTGAGAAGCTCAGTCCTCACCTCGTTCTACAGGTGTGCAGTGGAGAGCGTCCTGTGCTCCAGCATCAACGTGTGGCATGGAGGCTGCACAGTTGCAGAGAGGAAAGCTCTACAGAGAGTGGTGAAGGCTGCACAGAAGTCTGTGGGAGTCAGTCTCCCCACCATCACAGACATTTACACCTCCAGATGCAGAAAAAGAGCCACCTGCATCATGAAAGACCTCACTCACCCAGCACACTCACTCTTTGCACCACTCCCCTCGGGACGGAGGTTGAGGAGCATCAAATGTAGAACCACTAGACTGAGGAACAGCTTCTACCCTGAGGCTGTCAGACTCATGAATAAATAAATAATAAGAATAAACACTGCAAAATGTCACATCATGTTGATACTGATCTGTTTCTTGTTGCTGCGTTCATCTGTGACCATCTGCTCATAATGACTCATGTTCGTGCTGCTGTTTATAATGATGTTTTTCTACTACATTAGGGCTTAGTGTATTACTAGCTGATGTCTCTCTTAGTTAATCCTAGATGTTATTATTGTTTTTCTCTTGCATTTGTTGTTGGATGTAACTGGGACCCTGTGTACATAATCTCGTTTTCAACACATGTACTACATGCGGTGCAAATGACAATAAATTCTCTCTGACTCTCTGATTTAGTCAGTCTCTCAGTCTCTCTGACTAAATATTTAATGTAGCCTACAAGATAAATATTTAGTTTACAATCTAAATATTTAACTTGCAAGTTAAATATTTAATTTAGGCCTAAATGTTTAGTTTACTAACTTAGGTCTAAATTAAATATTTAATTCACACCTAAACATTTAGTTAGTAAACTATATACAGGTAGTCCCCGATTTACGAGGGAGTTCCGTTCCTATGCCCGTTCGTAACAAGGAAATCGGCGTAAGTCGGAAAATACGTCCAAACGGCCCCTCATACGTACAGTACTGTATTTTTACCAAGCACTTCGCCTATCCTAACACATTACCC
>JBBPBX010000882.1:35765-62625 GCA_038048925.1 Garcialebias charrua
AACAAAAATATATTTCTGAGTCAAAACTTTGTCCCACTTGTCACACAGCCACATTTATTAACGAACAGCTGTAACTTTACTAAATTTCTAAAGAATAAACTATTTACAGTACATACATTAAATAGTAATCCTCTTCAGCTGCGCCGCCTTCACAACGTTAGTAAGCGTGTGTGAAGCAGCACGTGAGGCTGCGTGAAGTTGGACGGGCAGAAAAAGGAGGACTACGCAGATTTTCAAGTCTTACAGTGAAATATGAACAACATTTACAGTATTTTCTGGTGTATAGGTCGCACTGTCCAATTATCACCAATAGATTGGAAAAATCCCTAGATAGGTCGCAATGGTGTATAGGTCGCACCTACGTTTAGCTCTGCTGCAAATGTCTGCCACAGGAGCGCACAGCAAGACTTTTAAGAAGATTAACACTTAAAAACAATTATTTGTTTGATAAAAATTATAGCAAATATATGTCTGAGCTGAACTTTTCCTTAATAAATGAACGTAATTGTGAAATGAGCTGGATTTAAAAATTAGTTTCACCGAAAGTGATAACAAGCCATATATAGGTCGCACCTGAGTATAGGTCGCAGGCCTTGGAAAAAACCATAAAAAGGTGCGACCTATACACCGGAAAATACGGTAATCAGCAGCATATCGCTAAAGACACAGTCCTTAGTGGCTAACAAGACAGCTAACTTTAGCCGTTTTGTTCCACAGTTGAGACTGGGACTGTGTCTTTAGCGATATAAGCTGCTGCTGATTTATTAATGTCGCACCACTTCACACTGTTCCTCTCATAAGGCACAGCATGACTGAAGGAGTTTTATACCGTGATTTAATCAAAAAAGGCGTTCAATACAAGATCAACTGGACTTTATTTGTTACAGAAGACGTTTCGGTCTCTATCCAGAGGGCTTTATCAATTCAATGCACAGACTGTGTGCGTGTGGAGTTATAACAGTCTTAGGAGTCACGCACCAACATATGTAAATTGCAAGCTGAGGTAACACATACATGTAAATTGACAGATCACACCTTAACAGTAGGGGGTTCCCTTGAGGTCTCTGACAGAAGACACACAACTGTATGTAAATTGACAAACACACCTCACAACCCAACAACAGAGGTTTCTCAAAAAACTTTGCTAGTCTAATTCACAGACAAGACACCTCTGCTCCCATCCGGTGTAAAACGTTTGGGAATCAGCCCCAAAACTGAGTTATAAGTCTTGGAAAGTTGAAATCTCAGACCTCCTCCTCTGTTAAGAGAAGGTTTTTCTCTCTTAACATAAACAGCTTCCTTCACACCCCTCTCAAACCATCTGTGCTCTCGGTCCAAAATTTGCACATTCTGGTCCTCAAAAGAGTGACCCTTGTCCGTGAGGTGGAGGTGAACTTGTACCATTGCTGTTCATCGTTCTTTAGTTTGTAGCAGGTCGCTTTCGTAAATGAGCCCTCGAGGCTCAATGAGATTTACCGGACTAAATAAAGGTTGAATGAATGAATGAACAGCTGAGTTTTGTCCAGAGGAGGTGGCTCTCCTGTGGACATTCTTCTGTGGATGGGCTGTTTAGTTTCTCCAATGTAGAGGTCTGGACAGTCCTCGCTGCACTGGACTGCGTACACCACACCACTCTGTTTGTGTGTGGGTGTTTTGTCCTTAGGGTGTACCAGCCTCTGTCTGAGAGTCCTGCTGGGTTTGAAATGTACTGGGATGTTGTGTTTGTTTAAAATCCTTCTGAAATTCTCTGAGACTCCAGCAACATAAGGAATGACAATGTTTTTTCATCTGTTAGCCTTTTTCTGTTCATTATTGTGTTTAGCAGATCTTGTATTGAACGCCTTTTTTGATTTTATCATGTCCTGGACGACTGAGAATCTTCACCAGCATATACCGTGGTTTGTTTCAGGGAACGAGGCTGAAAACACAGTCGGAGCATTACAACATTACAACTTCACTTATAGCACTGTTTTGTAGTCAAGACCACCTAACCCGAGACCAAGTCAAGACCAAGACCAGAGTGTAGACAAGACCAAGACTTTTGGGTCCGAGACCAAGTCAAGACCAAGACCGCAAGTCTTCAAGCTCAATGTTTTGATATCTCTTATACTGTCACAACACAGTGACAGTTTTAACAAATATGTAAAAAAAAAAAAAAAGTAACGTTTAATTTAAAAAAATTATACTATACAACTTTTATAAAAACTTTTTAAAATAAAAGTTATATACTGCAACTTTAAGTTTGCTTTTGAATTAATGTATCAGCTTTTATAAATTTTCAAAGAACGAAATCAGACATTCAGTGGGTTTTGCACAATAATTTTCATGTCATGAGACCCACTGACACAAAATTTATGTTAAACTACTCTGCTAGACCTGACAGACGAGGCACCCTCGTTCATTTCTCATTTTAAAGCATTTTCTAATTTTACATAAATTATTTGTTCAAAAATCATGGCTTTCACTCAATAACTAATTAGTAAATGCTTTAAAATGAGAAATAAATGGTGTCTTGTGTGTCAGGTCTGTTAGAGTAGTTTAACATTAGTTTGTAGTCAGTGGGTCAAATGATGTAAAATATATAAGTTTTGTTTCTGAAGAGTGTTTGGTTCGGTAATTTGTTGACGGTCCCTAAGCGAACCATTACGTCTCGGAGCGGGGCAGACTGAACAGCTGACTGAAATCAGACTGCCTGCTTCGGATCGAACGAGAGGAACACACACTGAAGCCACAGGGCTCAAATGCCCAACGTCCAACGTAAAACTAAGTTCACCGCTGTAGAGAAATGAGGCTCCAACAGAGCACGAACAGTTCAGAAACTATGTGAAACAATATATATGATGTAACTTAGTGTGTTTGTGTATTACACTTATGTTGACTGATGATGTAGCTTAGTGTGTTTGTGTATTACAGTTAGAAAAATTAAGTAGAATTATTCATTTTGTGATGTAGTTTGTGTATTACAGTTAGAAAAATTAAATAGAATTATTCATTTTGTGATGTAGTTTGTGTATTACAGTTAGAAAAATTAAGTAGAATTATTCATTTTCTGATGTAGTTTGTGTATTACAGTTAGAATGATGTAGTTTGTGTATTACAGTTAGAAAAATTAAGTAGAATTATTCATTTTGTGATGTAGTTTGTGTATTACAGTTAGATAAATTAAGTAGAATTATTCATTTTGTGATGTAGTTTGTGTATTACAGTTAGTAAAAGTAAGTAGAATTATTCATTTTGTGATGTAGTTTGAAGGTTATCATTGGTTGAACAAACTGTGAAATAAGGGGCAGATATAATAAGATTTCATCTTCTTTCTGCTCCTTTCATTTTATCCTACTTGTATTCTTGTATCTGATGAAATTGTCTTGTATTGTTCTTTTAAAATGAATGAATAAACATCAAATCAAACAAGAAATAAAAGCTATTTATTAACTGAGTAAGTCGTGTTTTAGACTGATTATTGTTAGAGAATCTATTCTGATCCAAAGTGCAGCCGTGACTCTTCCAGGTACTGCGTACTGGCCTAGAATCGAGTGGTACACAGTACTGGACCGGCTAGCGTTACTTTCCCCCCTGGTTGTGACAGTACATTCTGTTGTCTGTTGTTCTGTTGGTACAGAACCGTGTGCGAGTGAAAGGGGGTGACAGCGGTAACAAAAACATCTATTTAGCAATGAGTCACGTTACTTGGATCTGAACCAGTAAGTTTTGTATCCAATAAAAACAAAGATGTTAACAAATACCACACCATTTTATTTATAGAGCACTTAAAACAGCAACAAGGCCAACCAAAGTGCTGCAATTCCAAGTCCTCAATGTCCGAGACCGAGACAAGACCATCAAAAAGTGGTCTTGAGATCGGTCTCAAGACAAAGACCGGTTTCGAGTACTACAACACTATTAAAAGGTAAAAAAGATTCGTAGTGCCGACCTTTTGTCGGGACTTGTTAACATCTTCCTGCTGCTTATCTGACAATTTAAAGGGGACCTCAGATGTATTTTTTAAATTTTTATGGTATTTCTGTGGGATATCCAGACCCTATTCCTTCAATTTAATGCACAAAATAATTATTAGATAATCAATTATACCCTTTTTAATTCTGCCATTTTTAACTTTCGTTTTGAACGACCGGTTTCTTGAAGTCCACGCCCTTCAACGATCTGTTCACGCCCTCTGTAACAGCCAGTATCTGTAATGTGTTGTTGTTTTAAAATTAGCTCTTTTTTTATTACTCATTTGACTTACTGTTAGTGTTAGCTTAAGATAACTTACCGAAACCCGTCTGAGCGCGCCGCAGTTTGCTGCTCCTTTTAGCATTAGACCACCCGAATCCGAAGCTAATGTTAGCTTGTTCCTCTTCCGGTTTTCGCCAGCTCCGCTCGTTGCACGCGGAGATTTTGGGAGTTATCGCTGTTCCAGTGAAGACAACACAAAGTTCACCAAGTGTCTCCCGTAAATTAATCTGTAAGGAGAAGGTCCTCTTGCTGCGAGCCTGCTGCGAGGCTGCTGCAAGGCTGTACAGTTGAAGCTCCGCTCCATCGCGCCGGAAGAGGGTCCCGTCGAACCCGGTCCTTACGCCGGCGGTCCGCTCGTTTAATTTTTACCGGCTGCGCGTTGGCAGCGATCGCAAATACACTAAAAATTGAACTAAAACATAAAAATAACAATTATACTTTATTTATAAAGCCATTTAAAAAAACACAGCTGCAACAAAGTGCTGTACACATGAAATTAAGAACATATAAACAAAAGATGAGATGAAATCATGAAAAACAACAGTCATGTGTTTAATACAGAAGTGGGTTGAGCCTAACCAGGGGTTGCTAGGTGAGGGGCTGGACTCAGGTTTGATCTGATTGGCTGCGGCTTGGCTGCGGCTTGTGACGTCAATAAATGCAGGAAGTGTGAATCCTGGTGTATTTATCAAAAATAAATAAATCTACTTAGAGTAAATAAACCACTGGGTGCATTTTTTTGGCACAAGGACTGTTTTTTTATGAAGTAAATACCCAAAGTTTAGTAAAAAAACATTAAAAAGTGAATTTTGCATGTGTGGTCCCCTTTAAATCCAAACCATCTCCAAATAACAGCCATTTGTTTTTCTTTTTGCACCGCAGCTAGCTCATATCTCCCGTGTTTACTTGTGTTAAACTCCCAGTACACCTGGAGAAGCAGGAAGCAGAGGGAGCACTCACGGGTGAGGGGCTGGGTTTGTATTCAGTGAGGCAGAAGGAGGGGCTGTGTGAAGTTGGAGGTGCAGATGGGAGAAAAAGAACTACCGTATTTTACCTATAAGTTGCTTTTTTTTTATTTTTACTAATTTTCATGTCCTGCGACTTATGGGGCGAAGCGACATATTTATGGATTTTTCCCATATTTTTAGACCAAATTTTGGCTGAGATATGACCGTTTCCATTCATTCTGACGAAAAAAATGTAGCAGTACCACTTTCGTCCGCTAGGGTCCACCGACCGTTCCCAGCTCATGTGTCCCACAGCAGACTCATCTGGTCGCACTCACTCTGTCGCAGCACGGCCTCCTGCTCTCTGGAGGAATGAACAACTGTTACCTTGTTAGCAAAATAGCTCATGAACCACAGGACAGATTTTGATGAAACTTACAGAAAGTAATCACTGGATGGACATTTACAACGAGTTAGCTTTAGGAGATGTTTGAGCTAAAATTCGATTTATTTATAATTTATTTTCACAGCGTGCGACCGTTTGGAAGACCGTCAAAGCAAAACAATTTAAATCCAGCTGATTTGACAATTACGTGAATTTATTAAGGAAAGGTTAAAGCTCAGAAACACTCTTACTATAATGTCAGCAATATATATATATATTTGGAAGTGTTTATCTTGCTAAATTTTAAAGAAAATGCAGTGGTCCCACCCGTGCAGGTGCACGTAAATGGTAAATGGAGCTTACTTATATAGCGCTTTCCAGCCCTTTATGAGGGGCCCCAAAGCGCTTCACAGTACCAGCCATCCACCCATTCAAACACACATTCATACACAGGTAGCAGTAGGCTGCCATGCAAGGTGCCAGTCAGTCCTACCGGGAGCAACTCGGGGTTAAGTGTCTTGCCCAGGGACACAACGAGGTATGCAGTGACCAGGGATCGAACCTGGGACTTTCCGGTCCTGAGCCGGCTGCCCTGCCTCTACACCATCTCGGCCCCCACGTAGCGAAACTAATTATTATTTTTTTAATAGAAAGAAAGGAAAAGACAGAAAGTAAGACCACAAAACAAATATCCACAAAGAGTGAAACTAATTTTTAAATCCAGCTGATTTGAACATTACGTGCATTTATTAAGGAAAAGTTCAGCTCAGACACATCTTTGCTATAATTTTCAGCAAACAAATTATTGTTTTTACCGTGTTAATCTTGTTAAAGTCCTTCCGTACACGCTCCTGTGGCCGCCATTTGCAGCCAATCCATTTTGGGCAAAACGTCGGCCCACATTTCCGGGTTGTCAGTGATGACGCGTAACATACGCGACGCGTTAGCGGTGACGCGTTGCGGTAACGCATAATAGATGCGACGTATACGGAGGTGCGACACGTTTATGGATTTTTTCCAATTTATTGGACATAATTGGACTAATGCGACTTATGGGGCGGAGCGACTTAAAGGCTGGAAAATACGGTACTGTACATGGATTTTCAAGTCTAATAATACTTGATGACTCTGTAGATATTTTTTGCAGATGATGTGGTCCTATTGGCTTCATCAGCTCGTGATCTACAACTTTCGCTGGAGCGGTTTGCAGCCGAGTGTGATGCGGCCGGGATGAGGATCAGTTCCTCCAAATCCGAGGCCATGGTCTTGAGCCGGAAAAGGGTAGCATGCCCTCTCCGGGTCGGGGAGGAGGTCCTGCCCCAAGTGGAGGAGTTTAAGTATCTCGGGATCTTGTTCACGAATGAGGGAAAACTGGAGCGTGAGATCGATAGGCGGATAGGTGCAGCGTCCGCAGTGAAGCGGGCGCTGTACCGGTCTGTCGTGGTGAAGAGAGAGCTGAGTCAAAAGGCAAAGCTCTCAATTTACCGATCGATCTACGTTCCCACCCTCATCTATGGTCATGAGCTTTGGGTTGTGACCGAAAGAACGAGATCTCGGATACAAGCGGCTGAAATGAGTTTTCTCCGCAGGGTGTCTGGACTCTCCCTTAGAGATAGGGTGAGAAGCTCAGTCATCCGGGAGGGACTCGGAGTAGAGCCGCTGCTTCTCCACATCGAGAGGAGCCAGTTGAGGTGGCTCGGGCATCTGGTTAGGATGCCTCCTGGACGCCTCCCTGGTGAGGTGTTCCGGGCATGTCCCACCGGGAGGAGACCCAGAGGAAGACCCAGGACGCGCTGGAGGGACTATGTTTCTCGGCTGGCCTGGGAACGCCTTGGGATTCCCCCAGAGGAGCTGCTCCAAGTGGCTGGGGAGAGGGAAGTCTGGGCCTCCCTACTTAGGCTGCTACCCCCGCGACCCGACCCCGCATAAGCGGAAGAAGATGGATGGATGGATGGACTATGATAGAGCCATTTTAACCATCGTATATAGAAAATACAGATACATTGAATATACATCCCCCAGCCCTACGTTAAACTGGAGGATTGTCTGATGAACTGGTGAGCGGTCCAAGTGGACCCCTCCTCTCACCCAACACCTACAAGAGATAAACTCAGCTCCCCACGACTCTGCGTGGACAAATCAGATGAAGAAAATGGATGGACGTCTTAAAAGGTGAAAATTTGCTCTCGGGTGAACAGAGGTCTTTGAAAAGTGAAAGAGACAAACTGTGCAATGGAGTGAACAACTTCCTGAAGGTTGGTAGAAACTCACCCTGAACACCAAAATAAATACTGTACACAAACTTGTGGAAAACCAGATGCGTTTATTTAGGTCCGTGGTCACATCATGCCAATACAGACCCATGCACCTGAAGAGTTCATGTCATCATCTCCCGTCACATGAAGCTTCAGTCACAGGTGCTCTCAGCCTCATGACCAGTTTCAGGATACATCTCCTTCATCGTAGAAGCTTCAGGTTTTAGACTCCTGGTCAACAAAGAGTATTATCCTCCTGATCTGAACTCGGTACAAACTGAAAGACAAGCTGTAAGCTGGTCTCTCCACTTGAGGTGGGTCTGGGACACCAACTATTCACACCATGCAAAGACTGTCATCCTCCCTTTAAGACTTCTCGTTCTTGGAAAGAAATAGATCCTAACCGCCAGGTCCAAACTTTTATCCGCTGCGGCCAAGGTTCCTGTGGCCCTGCAGGGTCAGTCCTCCTCCTCGGAGAGGTGGGCTCCTTCGTCGTGAACCTCTCTGTAGGCAGCCATGGGGCCGTCGTCAGGATTGTAGCTCCCCATAGAGACCTTCAGTCCCTCAGACAGTTTCTGGGCGGCCAGTTTGGCCTGCAGCTCCTGAAATTAAACACGAAACAGAAAGAAAGCCGACATGAAAGGGCCGGTCAACAAAACCCAGCTGCTCTGCCGTTGCTGTTCAAACTCTCAACAAAAGTGCGAGTGGTAAAAAGCTCGTCTTGGAGCTGCCAGCAGCACTCTGGAGTCTGGCTCTGAAGTCATTTCTCTACACACAGTGCTGCCATCTAGAGCTGATGATGGAGGGACCTGATGAGGACTTTCTGCACAGATCACTCCAAAACATCACAAGCTGCTTTTTGCATTTGTTTTAAATAAATAAATGCACATTTTTGTCATCTGTGTATGTTTCCCATACAAGACGAAATTCGTCTCTGCATTTAACCCAACCACCACCAGAGAGTGTGACATGATTTTGGAACTATGCATAAAGTGGCAGAGTAGCTACTCAGCTTTGATTTTTTTTTGTACACAGATGCTTCGAATAATTAATATATAAAAGTATTTTTTAATAAAATAGTTCTCTTAAGAGCGTCGCCGTTTTCGGGTGGAGAAAGGAGGGGGTCAAACGCCGACGCATTTTATGATGCAATCGCCAGAACGCACCTTGTCAATAACTATGGCAGAGAATATACAAACCGAGGAATTAAGCAATTTAAGTGAAGATTTGAGGGATTTGTCTTCAGTTTGGGAAGCTGAAGTTAGTTTGAGTGATGAACAAGAAACAGCTGGTTCCACTGTAGGTCTGCACCCGTATTTATTTGACTCTTACCGTTCAGTGAACGAGGTGGTGCGAGGGGAAATCCGACATTTCAGATGAGCAAAGTTCCGAGGGTGAAGGGCTGGAACCCGATCGTAGTCGTCTACAGAGCTGGTGATGTTAGAACACCCAAATGTGACACAACGTACCGCCATTTTTCAACTTATACAAAAGAAAATAGACGATCTTGAAGACAATTATACTGCATGCTAATAGCAGCGGCAGACAACGTGCTGGTCTCTACGTCATGACGTCGCATGCGTAAGTACCCGGATGTCCCTTGACGAAACACGGCGCCAATTTTAAAATCACTTTTGAATCAAATTTTCATAGATTTATCATTTTGATTTGATTTATTTATTCATTTTATAAAAACACACAATAATACATACATACATTTTGCTTGTAAAAATGAACATAGTTGAATGAGACAACATATATATGTTGTGCCACTTTATGCATAGTTCCAAAATCATATCACACACCCTTTAAGATCTATCACAAAAAAAACCCCAAAAAAACATTTTTATATTTGGCTAAATGTGTTTTGTAACCACCAGATGCCAAAAGGCTGTGCATGTTTATTTGTATTGTTCGCAAAAAATATCTAATAACCCACTGAGTGGATTCTCAGAAAGTGATCACTGGATGCACCTCTACAGCTGATTAATGTTGAAGTCAACCCAATTCAACATGGTCTCAACAGTTAACTGCTAATCTAACCAACATGGAAATGGCTCTGTTTATTTTACAGATATTGAGCTGAGAGTTATTCACACACTTTGTCCCTAACACTACAGCAATATTACATGAGATCAAACAAAATTTTATTTATAATGTTTGTCCAAAACATCTACGGTAAATCTGTCTACTCAACTTAAAATAATCTTAGTTTTGGCATGAAACTCAGCAGCGGTATTTGTTCCTTCAAATGTCTTTAATTTTCTTCTATTATTGACAAAAAGGCTCCGCATCTGAAACTTGCACTATAAAAATGATAATAAGGTGAAGGCTGCACAGAAGATGTTGGAGTCAGCCTCCCCACCATCACAGACATCTACACCTCCAGATGCAGGAAGACGGCCACCTGCATCATGAAGGACCCCACTCACCCAGCACACATACATTTTGCCCCGCTCCCCTCAGGAAGGAGGTTGAGGAGCATTAAGTGCAGAACAACTAGACTGAGGAACAGCTTCTACCCTGAGGCTGTTGGACTCGTAAACCAGGACAATCACTGTGGGGAAAAATAACTGTAACACCACTTTATTGTTGGTATGTGCTGCTGATTATCCATGCTGCTGATCTCATGCTGATTTATTTCATGCTGCGTTCATTCGTACTCATATGCTCACACAGACTCATGTTCGTGCTGCTGTTGTTTGGAGTAGGGGTGCAAATCTCTCAGTGTCTGGAGAATCGATTCGATTCCGATTTTTGATGCACCGATTCAATTAAAAATCGATTTTCGATTCTACAACGATTTTCATTCCAGGATCGATTTTCGATTCTGAAACGATTTTCGATTCTGAAACAATTTTCAATTGAAATCATGAAAAGATTAAACAATAATGTAAACAAATAAAACATTTATTTAAAACAATAATGTATGCTTGTAGCAAACATTAATAATGTCAAATAATACAGTATAAATACAGCAGCCTGAATTGTGAGCAGATGGGTATATGAATAGAATGCAGCAGCTTTAATCGGGTCCCGGAGGTCACTGGTGCCTATATCCAGCAGTCACTGTGCGAGAGGCAGGGGACACCCTGGACATGTCTCCAGTCCATCACAAATAATTCAAAATACAAACGTAAACAAAGATTTCAGCCTACTGTAAATGGTAAATGGAGCTTATTTATATAGCACTTTCCAACCCCCTGTGAGGAGCCCCAAAGCGCTTTACAATACCAGCCATCCACCCATTCATTCAGACATTCATACACTGGTAGTGGTAGCCTGCCTTGCAAGGCGCCATCCAGACCTACCGGTCTGTATTGCATAAACATTTAACTCTAAATAAAATAGACTTCAAAATCATATTGCATTCATCCATGTTTCAAATGTGTATGGATGGATTTTGTTTAAAAGATTTGTTTGGTAAATCTTTTCAACAAAAGCCATCTATCCATCATCTTTACCCGCTTTATCCTTATCGGGTCCTGGAGGTCACTGGTTCGGGTCAGATTTCTTCTTCTTTCTGCCACCTTTCATTTTATGTATTCTTTCATATACTATGAGATATGGTTTTATTTTCTTTATCTTTTGGGTTTTAATGTAAAAAAAAAAAAAAAAAAGATTTTGGGGCTTTTAGAATCGATTCTGAATCGCCAGGACTAAGAATCTAGATTCTTTAAAAAAAATTTTTTTTTTTCCTGCACCCCTAGTTTAGAGTATTGTTTTTGTACCATCTCTTAGTTTAGCATATTTTTTTTAGATCTTGTTACTGTTTTTCTTTACATGTTATACTTTTGTTGGATGTAACTGGGACCCTGTGTACACAATTTTGTTCCATCACATGTACCACATGTGGTGCATATGACAAATAAAGAAACTTTGACTTTGGCCTTGATAACTCAAAATATAAATATACACTTCGTAGCAGTTTTCACACAAAATATTAAATAATTTCTTGAGTCTAAACAAAGACTTCCTCTACAGTTGAGGTTCATGGACTTGTGCCTGAAAACTAAAGACGACAAAGAATCCTGGAGCCAGGTTCGAGGCCAGAGGACGCAGGGTCGACATGTGGCTGCACTGACCTCATGCTTCTTAGCTTGTTCTGTCACAAGGACAGCCGACTCGTCCAGAGACAGAAGTCGTGCTGGACTGTGGTGGAGAGGAGGGAGTCTGGCAGCTGTGACGTCATCCAGGTGTTTCCTGTCCTGTTCCCTCCTGGCCTGAGCAGAAACAGGTGATGCAGCTCCAGAGGACCGAGCAGGTGACGCAGATCCTGACGGAGAGGCATCACTTCTGTGGGGCAGTCTGAAGACACAGTTATTTATTAACTCCTCAGGACTAAGAGTCACATAAAGTTATTAAACAAAGACGACTCACTGATTGGGTTTGAATTTTTGCCTCCTGTGAACTTTGGATGTTTCATTTTTTTCCAGAACAGATATATAGTGGGGCTTTTTTGGCGTCTGCTTTTGAAGAAAGTAATTATCTTTAGCCTCGTTATTTGTTCGATCTTTGGATTCACCAACACCAGTTTCAGACAACGTGACTCTTTCCAAGGCGTCCGCAAGTTCACCATCTTTTGTCTCCTCGGCGTTCAGAGGGACCCCAGTTGCAGCCGTCTCCATGGTCTCAACATCAGCTGCGCTGGAGACACGCCTGTCCTGCTGCGCGTCCAGAGTTGCGTCTTCCTGCACCAGCACCGAGTTAGGTGAGGCCTCCCCGTCCTGCATGGCCTCGTCTCCAGCCTCATGTCGCTGCTGCTGGTTTTGACGTGAATCCGCCGACGTGTCGGAGACGGCGCGGTGCCGGAACGCTTGTTGATATTTGGACTGCAACTCATTTCTGGCAGCAGACACCAAGCTCTGCCTGCGCTCCTCCTCACTCCGCTGTTCAATGGCAAGACGAACTTTTCCCACAAAGTCTTTTATCTTGTTCCCTTTGTCAGGAAGAGTCTGCAGCAGCCTCCTGCAAAAGACACAGCGCTTTTAAAGTATAATCGAAAACAATCACCTCACTGAAGTTTGTGATCGACACTATAAATTAGGGATGCAGGGGAAAAATTTTTTGATTTTTTTAAAAAGAATCTAGATTCTTAGTCCTGGCGATTCAGAATCGATTCTAAAAGCCCCAAAATCAATTTATTTTTTTTACATTAAAACCCAAAAGATAAAGAAAATAAAACCATATCTCATAGTATATGAAAGAATACATAAAATGAAAGGTGGCAGAAAGAAGAAGAAATCTTATTTTATCTGCCCCTTTTTTCAAAAACAAAACAAGTTCAAACAATCAATTCAAACAATAATCTTCTAACAGAGCAAAAAGCTAACATAATACTGTACTGGTTATTTAAGTTACAGAATTTTATGCTCTCCTGTATTATTTGTTCCTATTTTTGGTATAAATATATTTATACCAAAAATTTCAACGATGCAAAAAATTTGATACAAAAAGGAACCTAATAAATGTTCCATTTGTTTACATTGTTGTTTATTCTTTTCAGCTTGTCAGTTACAAAACTGTAACTAAATTTATGACCATTTTGGAAAAATAGTTTCTGAATCAAAAATCGGTTCTGAATCGAAAATTCGATTTCTGAATCGAATCGTGACACCACACAAAAATCGGGATCGAATCTCCAGACACAGAGAGATTCGTACCCCTACTATAAATCGATGTAATGTGCTCACGGTTCTTTTGTCTTATGCCCACGTTGCAGCATAGCAGGTTGAATTAAACAGTGTAAATTAATTTCAGGTGGATTAATTAAACGTGGACTTCACTCATGTTAACATCTCGTGGACATGAACTGCTGTTTACTGGATCTTACTTGTTGGAGAGGATCTTCTCCTGTCGGAGCAGCAGCTCCTGGAGCTCCTCTTCGCTCTGGTTTCTCAGATCTCCAACCTGTCCCTGCCGATCTGTCCACGACGAGGACATCCCTGTCAGACACGGACCTCCACGGCCATTCGCGAATTTAAAATTCAACGTTAAAACTTATCCGACTTAAAACACCACAAATCGATTAACTGTTTTATTAGTAAACACGTTTAGAAACCGCTTTCAAGTTTTTCTTCCGGTCCGCACAGGACTTAACTGAATCCTTCTTCTTCGTGTGCGGGACTTAGAATTTAAATATGGCGCCATATTACCCCCCAGCGGGAAGTACGCGTTACTGCAAGCAGTCTGTTTTTTTATAGTTTTGCTGCCCCCTGTTGTTCAGATTTAATCACTACTACAGATTTAATCACTACTACTAAACTTCCTGACACTATTTTTAGTTCAGATTTAATCACTACTACTAAATCAAGCAGCTATGATGTTCCAGACTTCTGGAAGACTTCTTGAGACTTCTGGACAGAAGTCGAAACGTTTTCTGCAACAAATAAAGTCCAGTTGATTCTGTATTGAACGCCTTTTTTGATTCCAGTGATGAGGATAAACAAAAAAACTACGTACTTTCTTTCACAAACAATAAATGTGAGTCATATATAAAGGCATACTTAATCTGTTTATTATGTATTTTATGAAAATAAAATTACAAATGTGGCATAAATTATACTTAACAGCTTAACATTCACGTTGTTTTCTAACATCTACCGTAGTTAGTGTTTTTTTTTTTACTTTTTGAAGAAAAAAAAAAATTTCTGTATGCCACTCTTATGATTGTCTATTGTTGTCATCATTCTTTGTTGAAACCAGGTCCCTCTTGTAAATGAGTCCTCGAGGCTCATTAACCTGCCTAAATAAAGGTTGAATGAATAGTTGCATTACTTGCATTACATCTAGTTAGTGGCATTACTTGTTACATTACTTTATAATTAATATTTAAAAAACACGTTTTTTTTTCATGAAAAGAATGGGACACAGCTTTAAATGAAGATAAGAAAAAACTAAAGGGGCTTTTTCAAACCTTCTTTGTTGTCGTTTGTTTTCTTAGTTTAAATTCATTGGTGCATACAATGGAAAAACAATATCCTTCATATAACATATTCCAAAAGTACAAATGAAAAACTTGATTTTCAGGATGGAGTCTTGTCTTGTGTACTTTATTTGTTTAATTCCCTCTTAAATTTTTCCATTAGACTGAGATTCAGATTGTTTCCTGGCCCTGTCTTTTAGCTAGTGGAGAAAGTACTCAAACACTTTACTTAAGTAAAAGTACAAATAAACAGACAAAAATGTACTCTAGTAAAAGTAGAAGTACCACATTAACATTAAAAGTAAATACCGGTAAGTACTTGCTTTTAAAATACTTAAAGTATTAAAAGTAAAAGTACTTCCTGAATGTATTACATAATGCAATGGTCTACATATCTTTAAGTCTGCCTACCATATGTATATTTTCTGTAATACATTAATAGTGTTGAATCATTTTAATGAACAATGCTGCAGATAATACATGTTTTTATTGTGTTTACTCTGTGACACAGTTCACACTTGACTTGTGATTCTTTGTGTCAGAATTTCAGGGATGACATGCAAAGTTAAATGTCATTAAGCAAAATAAGAAAGAGGAATGATTATACCTTTGAAAGTTTTTCTTTAACACAAAGAAAACCAATGTGTCATTTTAACTGCAGTAAACACATTTAAGTAAAAGTTGTCTGACAGAAAAAAGGAGCATTAGACACATCTGACAAAGGAACAGGCACTGATCATTTCCACTGATCATTTCAACTCCAGTTTGTCTTCAACTCTAGTTAAAATACTGTCTAGTCAACCTTGTAATAGGTCAATAGTGAACAATATTTTAACTTCCTGACACTATTTTTAAAACTTGGACCTGAGTGTCGAGACATTTGGAGACATCTCTTGTCTCCTAACATCCCATGAACTGACACATTTTAATATTGCAGCAAGAATTTATTGTTCAAGTTCAGAAGAAGTTGGTTTTCAAAGACCTTTTAGTTCAATCTGGCTCTTTTGGCAGAGAGAAGCTGTCCTGTTGTACTGAGCAGTCTTTCAATAAGGCCATGGGTGGTGTGTATCTTCTGGCTGACTCTCTTGCGGTGGAACATTTTGGGTGTGTTAGTGGTGCTGTGGGTGCACCCAGCTCAGTGACGTATATATTAGAATATGTGTCATTGGCCCAGCTTTTCTTCAAGGCGGGTCTAATGTTACCTGTCCACTTTGCAGTGATTCAATGGACCAGCTCCCTTCTCACTGTTGGTTATTGTACTTTCAAAGTAACAAGCAAATCAAAAAGCTGTAACATGAATGTAACTTGTAACTCAACACATTATAGAAATGTAGTGTAGTAGAAAGTACAGATACTTCATGTAAAATGTAGTGGAGTAAAAGTATAAAGTACCCACATTTAACTCTACTTAAGTAAAGTACAGATACATGATAAATGTACTTAAGTACAGTAACAAAGTATTTGTACTTAGTTACATCCCACCACTGCTTTTAGGTGATGTTTATCCTGAGAAAGTTGAATGCACTCTGCATTGATGAAGAATAAATCAGTAATATTTGTAATTACTGAGGCAGTGGTCTGAGCAAAGCGTCCAGTTTTGATGCACAGCTGTTGACTTCCTGTGGAGGTTGTACCTGCAGTGATTTAACTTGTATTATGACTCAGTCTTTTAGCACATTTATTGTTTTATTTGTCCTCATAAATTTTGTCATTGCTTTTTTTTTTATGGCACTAAATGTTCTCAGCTTGAGTTTCCAGAGTTTCTTGCATGCTTCTTTGTTTGTTGTGTGACCGGTGTGGTCAGCTTGAACCTCTCAAGCTTCACTGTCTCAGATTTTCCACAGCTGCATTTCCTGTCCGGATGTTTTCCATCCACTGATCTGAACCATTTATAGCTGCAGTTTAACCAAGAGGCAACAGCTGCTTCCTTTTTCGCTTGTGTCAAAGTTCAAAGTCTGTTTTAATCTTTTTCTTTTTTTTTTTACGCTGATGCAAATCAAGATTGTGACATTGTGTTTTCTTTACAACATGGTTTCTTTAATTTATAATGCAACTTTAAGCTGTTAGAGCCCAGAGTGAGCTCAGATCATGCTGGACACATGTTGATGTTCAAGTCCAGATGTGTTGCTGCCTGGCATCTGAAGGGTTTCATGGATTTGGTTCAGGTTCTACTTGGGTCACATGTCTGTTTTGTTTAATTGTTTTTATCTGAAATGATCAGAAGCTTTTCTTTGAAAACATTCAACATTGATAACAACATGACTCCAATCACATTTAGTTTTTTTATATATATATTTCAGTGTACTGCTACTTAATCAGTGAGAAAATATTTACCCATTTAGACAAATAAAAACCTTTGTCCAGTAAAATAAATGTGTTTTTATTGAACAGTTACTGACCTTAATTGTAAAATCTGGTTAATTCATAAGAGGAAAACCCAAACAAACATTATTTATGCCACTTTGGTGGATTTTCAATGTTTAGCTTTTGTCACAAACCGGAAAAAAAACGGGTGCATTTATAGTGGAGCTTGAAAGTTTGTGTTAGAATTTTCTATATTTCTGCATAAACATGATCTGAAACATCTGATTTTCACAAATCTTAAAAGTAAAGAGAACCCAGTTAAAAAATTAGACAAAATATTATACTTGGTCATTTATTTATTGAGGAAAATGAACAAATATTACATGTTTGTGAGTGGTAAAAGTATGTGACCCTTTGTTTTCAGTATCTGGTGTGACCCCCACTCCCCACTTAGAGGTTCACATACTTTTACCACTCATAAATATGTAATATTTGTTCATTTTCCTCAATAAATAAATGACCAAGTATAATATTTTCGTCTCATTTGTTTAACTGGGTTCTTTTTATCTACTTTTAGGACTTGTGTGAAAACCTGACAATGTTTTAGGTCACATTTATGCAGAAATATAGAAAATTATGCAGAAATATAGAAAATTATAAAGGGTTCACAAAGTTTCAAGCACCACTGTAGGTTTTTGATGATCCAGGACAGTGTTCAAAGGAGCAAAAGTCACTTCATTATCAACAAAACTATGAGCAACAGTGAACAACTGCTGTCATTAGCAATAAAATCAACTTTATTCACAATCACCAGTTGCCTATTCACATATTTATTGCCACCACCAGTATCACACAGCAGGATGTTCACAAAGATACAAAGATATTAATAAATATTATTTACATAGTGTCAAAATAGGAAAATATATTCTTTTACAGTATATCCATTAAATTTTTGTACAGAGCAAATATAAAACAATGAAAACATTCACAATAATCATACCAGTCTTTCTGTAAGACTTTATGTNGGTTAATTCATAAGAGGAAAACCCAAACAAACATTATTTATGCCACTTTGGTGGATTTTCAATGTTTAGCTTTTGTCACAAACCGGAAAAAAAACGGGTGCATTTATAGTGGAGCTTGAAAGTTTGTGTTAGAATTTTCTATATTTCTGCATAAACATGATCTGAAACATCTGATTTTCACAAATCTTAAAAGTAAAGAGAACCCAGTTAAAAAATTAGACAAAATATTATACTTGGTCATTTATTTATTGAGGAAAATGAACAAATATTACATGTTTGTGAGTGGTAAAAGTATGTGACCCTTTGTTTTCAGTATCTGGTGTGACCCCCACTCCCCACTTAGAGGTTCACATACTTTTACCACTCATAAATATGTAATATTTGTTCATTTTCCTCAATAAATAAATGACCAAGTATAATATTTTCATCTCATTTGTTTAACTGGGTTCTTTTTATCTACTTTTAGGACTTGTGTGAAAACCTGACAATGTTTTAGGTCACATTTATGCAGAAATATAGAAAATTATGCAGAAATATAGAAAATTATAAAGGGTTCACAAAGTTTCAAGCACCACTGTAGGTTTTTGATGATCCAGGACAGTGTTCAAAGGAGCAAAAGTCACTTCATTATCAACAAAACTATGAGCAACAGTGAACAACTGCTGTCATTAGCAATAAAATCAACTTTATTCACAATCACCAGTTGCCTATTCACATATTTATTGCCACCACCAGTATCACACAGCAGGATGTTCACAAAGATACAAAGATATTAATAAATATTATTTACATAGTGTCAAAATAGGAAAATATATTCTTTTACAGTATATCCATTAAATTTTTGTACAGAGCAAATATAAAACAATGAAAACATTCACAATAATCATACCAGTCTTTCTGTAAGACTTTATGTTTACAGCTTCATGACCATCGCAGGTAAAACTGCTGTTAAAAAATAAAATAAAAAATATGTAGAAACTTCTGAGAACAATATGTTTTATTGTCACAAATAATGACCTAAAGTACTGAAGTCCCACAGCTTAAAAGGTGATTTGTAATTAAAATAATGACAAATAAAGACAATAAAAAAAATCTACAACCTGTAAAATGTTCTTCTTCAACACGGTAATAATTTCAAATGGAAATAAAGAACAATAAATGAAATAAGGCATAGAAAGTCATTTAAGCACACTGGTCAAATTAATTTAACTAAGATAATCTGGTTTAAAACTGATTAAATTGACAAAACTTCAATGATTTTGTTACAAAATCCCAATAAGGGTTGGAGCTGAATGCGTGTTGAACGTTCGATCAAATTGAAACGTCTGCTTGTTGGTTTCTTCCCAACTTGAAGGATTCAAAGCTTTAACTCTTAATTCTCTTATTTTCAAATTGAAGCCAAACTACTGTAAGTTTGAAAGTAAAAACTGAACATTGTGTGTAAAATAAAATTACTAAACACGTTTCTTTAAACGAGACGATCCAACTCAGTTCCAGTGTAATGTTTATTTTTATTTATTTTTTCACATTTGCCATCAGGAGTAAAACTTCGGTCTCGATCCGAACATCATCGGCTCAAACTCTGAAACTTTGACGTCACTCTATGTTTATCTGAGCAGTCATTTCCATGAGTTTCATGAAAGGCGTATAAACTTGTCGCCGCCCTGGCGTTGGCTGAGACGAGGACGTGGATGAAGTGGACTCCGGTTGACTCGATGGTCTACCTGCGTCCACTTCGTCTCCTCCGGTCTGGACCGGTCGGTCCTCGGGCCGGTGGCTGTGGGAGGACAAAACGTTCTGAGATGAGGAGCCGGACTCCAGGAGGCGGCTGTACTGAACAGGCGTGTACTTCAGTAAACTGGACTCCAGCCTGCTGGGGGGAGGGTTAGTCGGCCTGAACGTCCTCGGCTGGAGGGGCGGTGTTAGTTTAAACGATGGATGATTGGTTGGGAATGACGGGGGCGGAGATGATGCAGGAGAAAAGGTGGTGTTGGATGAAGACCACTGTGTGTGTGAGGAGGAGGTGGTGGGTGATGAAGGCTGGGGTGGTGACATAGGAGGGTCAGAGTGTGGTGGAAGGTATGTGGAATGAAGGTGAACAGGTACTACATCATGGCTGTGATCTTCTCGGCTGCAGTCAGACATCAGAGTTAGAAACCAACTCCAAACGAAGCATCAAACGAAGCATCAAACGAAGCATCAAATGACGCATCAAACGAAGCATCAAATGAAGCATCAAACGAAGCATCAAACGAAGCATCAAACGAAGCATCAAACGAAGCATCAAACGAAGCATCAAACGAAGCATCAAACGAAGCATCAAACGAAGCATCAAACGAAGCATCAAATGAAGCATCAAACGAAGCATCAAACAAAGCATCAAACGAAGCATCAAACGAAGCATCAAACAAAGCATCAAACGAAGCATCAAACGAAGCATCAAACGAAGCATCAAACGAAGCATCAAATGAAGCATCAAACGAAGCATCAAATGAAGCATCAAATGAAGCATCAAACGAAGCATCAAATGAAGCATCAAATGAAGCATCAAATGAAGCATCAAACGAAGCATCAAACGAAGCATCAAACGAAGCATCAAACGAAGCATCAAACGAAGCATCAAACGAAGCATCAAACGAAGCCGGACGCTTCAACACGTGCAGACTCCTACCTGGGGAGCAGATCGCAGCCTACGCCAACGTCCCTGGTTTCCAAAACCTCTCTGGGCCTGTTCTGTGTGGACATAAAATACTTCACTTTGTCTTCTAACTCATTATTCTAGGAAAAAAGGGAAACAGGAAACATATCTGTCAGGCCATACATGCAAAGGACGGCAGCCACTTTGCATGAAAAAGCAGTTTGACAGCGACGCAAGGGAAACCACGCCGACACCGATGAAAGGTCAGGATATCCTGCAGGTCACCAAACTGTCTGTAGCCATGCAGAAGATCTCCACACCACTTTGTGATCGAAATCACTCGACGGTCACCACACGTGTTCTTACCTCACACTCCACGATCGCGATCCTGTCTAAGAGCTCGGAGATGAACATGTCCTTCTGGGCGACTTGAGAGCGCAGATACTCAACCTGCACAGATTCAGGAGAAGTGCGTTCAAAAACACTTGTTGGAAGAAGAGAAGGCTATTTTATTTATTTCAAGAGTCTTAAATGTTTAAAAAATAATAATAATGAGTATTGTGAACCAATTCCAGCGTGCACTGCATGTGCATCTCACATTCCCACAGCTATTGCAGTTCTAGTTCTGGATTCGCTCAAGGCGGACGCCTTTTCCTCTCCCTCCCCTGTTCTCCTCTTCCTCCTGCTTTTTGTTCTCTCTGTGTGTCTCAGAGTTCCTGGTACTCATCTTCTGAACGAAAAATACTAGTATGGATCTGGTGAGCTGGACTTTCAAAGCAATCGACAAAATCTTTTCAAAAAATGACAGAGTCCTGGAGAGCCCTAATGTCCCGCTGAGATGCACGCTGCAGGATACATCATGGAACCCTGGGGGGTGTGGGAGCTGATGTGTCTTTCTGTCCTTTCTCAGGAGAACGCCGAAGACATAAGTATGCATTGGATTTAAGATAACTGGTTTCCTGCTTTTTGGATTTGGCTGGTTCCTGGTTTATCAACAAACAAGGAAGTCATCGGCAGCAAATTTGGACCTGGTCAGGCTGCCAGCCTTGTGAAGGTCTGGTTCGTGCTACGAGCACTTAAAATCAGCTGATTTACAAGCTAAACCATAAGATGGAAGCAATTTGTGAGAATCGCAGGCCACCTGCGGCTTCAAGGACTCTGCAACATGTTGGAGTTGACCTTGAAGAAGGCTCATAGCACGGACCAGTGAAATGTCCATAAATTTGGCCATTTTGGACCTTGAAAGTTCCAGCAGGAAAAAATCAACTATTGTGGCTTATATGAATCTGACTCCCCGTTTGGCCTCGGATGGGGGCCGACTATCAAATTTCTCCTGGGACGTGGGTAAACTATCGCAATTGGGTGGAATAGGGTTGGGAACAGTGGGGGGAGGGGAGTGCAACTAGTCGACATGAAATATAAAAACTTGCGAGATGACACAGACTCGACTAGTCGATTAGTCTATTCAACCCTTAATCAGAACTGTGCCGGCTGACCAACATCTTATCAGGACTACGGTCTATCTGGAAGTGATTCATGGACAATCTCTCACCGTCTTGTCATCAAACACACATGTAACGTGTTTATAAATGTGCTGCTGGCAGAGTTTTTGATGTCGATCTTTTTTGTAATACCATTATCCACCCTCATGGCCTTTTACCTTTTTCCATGTAAAAAAAGTATTCTGATAAAGAATAGGAGGCCGCGCTCTTGTCGCAGCAGCAACGTGCACTCCGCCCATCTTTCGGACGACTGTACGAACACGATCTCACTGTATCCCGGTACAATGATAATAAAGATTATTCTGATTCTATGCTACATTTGTTGCTCCTTCTCAAACCATATTTAGAAGATGACGGTGGAAGGCCTGCAGCTGCACAATGACAAACAAAAAAACAACAACAACAAACAAACAAACAAGCATGCTCACTTCCTCAATCATTCCTTTGACTTTCCGCTGCTGGCAGAACACCATGTCGTTCAGGTGTCTGATTCTCTCTTTGAGTTCCTCGGTCTCCTTCTGCAGCGTTTTAGACCTAAAACAACATTTGAGTTAGAGACGTTCACCTGATGATGAATCACAAACAGAATCTGAAATCCAGCTCGACTGTAGGATTTAAAAACAGGTGCGTTCAATCTTGACTTCCAGAAGAAAGAGTGACGTGATTTAACTTCTACAAACAGGTCAAAGCTTTCATTCATTCAACCTTAATTTCATTTGCACCTTTTGGCTGCGGCTGCGTCCGTTGTGTCTGTGAGCTTCAATAAACGATGATGCTGTTCACTTTCCTGCAGCTTCTTCTGGAGCTGAAGCTTCTCCTGTTCAAATAATATTTCACTTATTAGCGTTAATTAGGGGTGCAAATCTCTCAGTGTCTGGAGAAACGATTCGATTTCGATTTTTTTGATTCAGAAACGTTTTTGATTCAGAAACGATTTTTCTATTAAAATGGTCATAAATTTAGTTTCAGTTTTGTAACTGACAAGCTGAAAAGAATAAACAACAATGTAAACAAATAGAACATTTATTTAAAACAATAATTTTAGGTTCCTTATTGTATCAAATTTTTTGCATCGTTTGATATTTATACCAAAAATAGGAACAAATAATACAGGAATGCATTAAATTCTGTAACTTAAATAACCAGTATTAGGTTAGCTTTTTGCTCTGTTACTTATAGAAGATTATTGTTTGAATTGATTGTTTGAACTTGTTTTGTTTTTGAAAAAAGGGGCAGATAAAATAAGATTTCTTCTTCTTTCTGCCACCTTTCATTTTATGTATTCTTTCATATACTATGAGATATGGTTTTATTTTCTTTATCTTTTGGGTTTTAATGTTTAAAAAAATCAATTTTGGGGCTTTTAGAATAGATTCTGAATCGCCAGGACTAACAATCTAGATTCTTTAAAAAAAATCGATTTTTTTTTTTTCCTGCACCCCTAGCGTTAATTATAAAACGGTTATATTTGAACCATTTAGGACAGGGGTGTCCAAACATTTTCATATGTGGGCCAAAACTTTTAAGATGAAAGGAGTCATGAACCACAAAACTGTGAATGAAAAAACATGTAAAAAAAAAATGCATACGTATTTTAGTGATTTTTAAAAAAACTCAGCATAAACACAACACAACGTAAAAACGTAAACAATATTTTGGAGAAAGGACAAAATTGAGTAGTTCTGGTGGTGAAGGTGTTGTAAAATGTTGTCATCCAAAACATTAAAAGCTTCTTAAACAATAACCTTTTATTTTTTATTTATTTAATGCATTTGACTTTATTGATTTATTGCCAAAACATTAAACTTAATGCTGCTCATTTTGAGATGTTTTTTTTTTCATCTGTTTTGCTGTTAAACCTAAAAATTATATACAAAATTATCACCGGTAAATTGCAAAAGGTCTACCATATTTTCCGCCGTACGCGTTGCACCGCCCTATAAGTCGCATCAGTCCATATTTGTCTAATAAAGTGGAAAAATCCATAAATATGTCACTTCGCTGTATACATTGCATCTATTTTGCGTCGCTGCTGACAACCTGGAAATGTGGGCCGGTGTGCCAAAAATCGACGGGCCACCAAATGGAGGCCGCGGGAGCGTGCACTGGAGCACTGTAACAAGAATTTAACAAGATTAACACTTAAAAACAATTATTTGTTTGCTTGAAGTTATGTTAAAGTATGTACAGGTAGTCCCCGATTTACGAGCGAGATCCGTTACAACGAGGCGCTCGTAAACCGGAAATCTCGTAATTTGGAACGGCCGCCATGTCTCTCGTAAATCCGGAATTTCGCTCGTAAATTGGAACGGTTTCGCTAGCGCGACTACAAACACTCTATTTTCATCCAAAAACTGCTTATGAGTGCATAAAAATGATCGGAAACGTGTGTCCATATGCTTAGCTAACTAACTGTGGTGAAAAAACACATGAAAACTCAGTATTTTTTTCGTTTTTTCCAAAAATTCGCCAGCTCGTAAGTCTGGAACCTCGTAGATCAGAGCGCTCGTAATTCGGGGACTACCTGTATCAGTCTAACGTTTGTTTAATAAATGCACTTTAATGGTCTAATTAGTTGCATTTAAAATTTGCTGCCTCGGTGCTCCATGAACGCGCAGAGGAAGAGAAAAGGAAGGAGGGACGCGGCTCGTTTCTTCAAAAATTAACAAGAACTGCAGCTAAACAATTGTTTTATTTGCTCGAAATTATAGCAAAGGTGAGTGTCAGTCTAACATTTGCTTAATAAATGTACTTTAATGGTCAAATTAGCTGCATTTCATTGGGGTTAGCTGGATTGACGGTAGAACCAAGGCGTGGAAGTATGGCAGGCCGATTGAGTCATTAAACGCTGGTGAAGATTTCATCCAGGACATGGTAAATTCAAAAAAGTTAAAGAAATAAAAACAATAAAGTATAAAGTATAATAAATAAAGTCTAGTTGTTTGTCTTGAACTTTTTTGAATTTGTCATTGTAGCCACGTTTACCTATTACCGTACATGATACAACAGCCAACAGCTTGTCATACAACTATTACGCCTCTGCTGCCATCAAGTGGCTGAAAGTGGTACTGCTAAAAAAAATTCAGTCAGAATGAATGAAAACGGTCATATCTCAGCCAAAAAGTGGTTTATAAATATGGGGAGGGGGGTAATCCATAAATATGTCGCGTTGGCCTATAGTTGCAGGGCGTGCAAGTTATGCTAAAAACTGTGACTTATACGAAGAAAAATACGGTACATAGGTATCAATCTCTGAAGCCTACGAGCCAAAATTACATCAATCTAAAACTGCAAATGTGGGCCGCACAAAATAGCTCCCAAGGGCCACAAATGGCCCCCGGGCCGCACTTTGGACACCCCTGATTTAGGATGCCCACATTTTTGTTTAGTCTTCTCATTTGTTGATGCGGTGAAAATGATGTACAGGTAGTCCTCGACTTACGACGCCCTCGAGTTATGACGGTTCGTGGTTACGACACGCATCTCCATAAAACAATTAATAAAAAATAATAAAAATAATCTTTTTTTTATTTTGAAAGCCGAGTTCCGAGTTCCTTCTGGTTTTGACGGCAGAAGCAGTAGCTTGACGGCAGAAGCAGCGCACTCAGTGGAAAATTACAGGAGACCTCATTGTTTGGACCGGAGGTTTACAAGGCAGACAGGAGGCAGAGGAGGTTAGGAGGGGCTAACATGCTAACAGACCTTACTGTAAACGCCCTGGACCGCGCAAAGCACAGGCAGCTGCAGATGTTGGTGGAGCAACGAGCTAACATGCTAACACACGGAGGAAGACTTCACCAGCTCCCAGTAAGAAATTAACTATTTTTTTCCTTCATTATGGCTCCAAATGTATGTGTTTTTTGATAATTATGTAGGGTACTGTGTTAGGATAGGCGAAGTGCTTATTAATACAGTACTGTACATGTATATGGTGCAGTATTTATGGATGTTCCGACTTACGTTGAAATTCGACTTACGACGGAGCGTAGGAACGGATCTCCGTCATAAGTCGGGGACTACCTGTAGTTCCTCTTCTTTTTGTTATGCCCCACATGTGCAACGTAACGCAACAGGAATGAGACAAACTCGTTTTTTTCTTCTTCATCTTTTCACAACAGGAAGTGAAACTGAGCGCACATTACAGCAAGCGTCAGGCAGAAACGAGCAAAACAAGCGATACCTTTCCCATACAGTCCAGGAGACGCTCCACTTCTATGATCCGCTGGTCTCTTTCTGTAATCTTGGCCTCTGCGGTCCTGATGTTCCTCTCAGCCTCTTCCAGACGCCGGATGTAGTCATCGAGCCGAGCCTGAGAGAGAGAGAACGTTTAGGAGCTCGTCTTCTGTTCAAACGTCTCGTCTCGTTGTTTTATGATCAGTGCCGTTCTAATAATGGAAGTATGTGAAGTAGGGGTGCAGGAAAAAAATTGATTTTTTAAAAGAATTTAGATTCTTAGTCCTGGCGATTCAGAATCGATTCTAAAAGCCCAAAAATTGATTTTTTTTTCCACTAAATATGAATCAATATGTAAAAAAAAAAATTGAAGTCTGTATTTTATTTTGAGTTAAAGGTTAATGCACTATGGTAGGCTGAAGTCTGTACTTTATATATATATGTATATATATATATGATATATATATATA